>JBBMJZ010380035.1:0-16393 GCA_037833815.1 Zingiber zerumbet
GTCGACGGGTACCCCGTCAAGATCCCCAAGGGGATGACCGTCCTCCAAGCCTGCGAGGTCGCCGGCGTCGACATCCCACGGTTTTGCTATCACAGCCGACTCTCCATCGCGGGAAACTGCCGCATGTGCCTCGTTGAGGTTGAGAAGTCCCCCAAGCCCGTCGCCTCCTGCGCCATGCCCGCACTCCCAGGTCTGTTTTGGATCGAAAAGTTACTTTTTTTTGTTCGTCGGAGAGAAGATCATCTCATCTGTTGATGATCTCGTGTGTTATAGGGATGAAAATTAAGACGAACACGCCGGTGGCAAAGAAGGCTAGAGAAGGGGTGATGGAGTTCTTGTTGATGAACCACCCACTGGACTGCCCGATCTGCGATCAGGGAGGCGAATGTGACCTTCAGGATCAGTCAATGGCTTTTGGAGCAGACCGTGGACGATTCACAGAGATGAAGAGGTCGGTGGTTGATAAGAATCTGGGGCCGCTTGTAAAGACAGTGATGACCCGATGCATCCAATGCACAAGGTAATTCTTTTTTCGAAAGAACTCCACTTGTATAACGTGTCTTTAGCTTCATTTATAGTATTTTTGTCATAATACCTGTCTCTCTTGGGTTGAATTTGTCCTAATACTTGTAGGAAACTTAAATTTTTTATAGGTCAAAGTATGATTTTGTATTGTGAACAACTACATTGTTACTAAATCACAATGTTTTATATGATTTTAGCAAACTATGATAAATTGTGCAATACACCTGGTTTATTTTACAGGTGTGTCAGATTTGCTAGTGAGGTGGCTGGTGTTCAGGACCTAGGAATGTTAGGTCGCGGTAGTGGGGAGGAAATAGGAACTTACGTTGAGAGACTCATGACAAGCGAGCTCTCAGGCAATGTGATAGATATCTGCCCAGTTGGAGCTCTGACTTCTAAACCTTTTGCTTTTAAAGCTAGAAACTGGGAGTTAAAGGGTACAGAGACTATTGATGTTACTGATGCAGTTGGATCAAACATAAGAATTGATAGTAGAGGCCCAGAAGTTATGCGAATTGTGCCACGTCTCAATGAGGTCCGCTATTTCTCTCTTAGTCTTTTATGTCACATGTTTTATTCTGTTGAATTTCTCATTTATATATGTCATGTTTTTTTTATTGATTACTGATTAAGTATTGAATATAATTCAGCAGTATAATACATTATAAGCTCTGCTTTCTACGTTTTGATGTTACTACTATAACCACTTTCTGAACTTGATATCTTAGATGCTTCCTTGTAAAAAATGATTTCTAATATCAGCTCACATCTTGTAATGCTGCATATAAAGACAAATTTATTAGAATCAGATATTTCTCTGATTAGGTAGTTCAATTGGTATCATTTTAACATCTTAAACTTGAATGCCCTTCACTGTGAGAATTGTAATGACCATAACTCTACTAACAAAATGCTCGGTCTTGATTATCATCCTGATTAAAGAACAGCTTAATCTTCACTCTTCAGGAACTTTTCTACTTTTCTTTTGTCACTCTATGACTAAGTTGTTTCCTGTTGTTGGAAATTACTTGTCTGTGGGTATCTTTTGTATGTTTTATATCCTAAGGTAATTGAATTTCCAATCATCCAAGGCAGGTTAGCTGATACTACTCGGTTTGTTTTATTTTTAACTTGTTTGTGTAGGGAGTCGGATACTCAGATTACAGCTTACCTTGTACTTTTACATAATATGTTCTAGGAGCATAGAGATTTCAAGATTGTATGCTCTGAGTTGACAGTCATTGTAATTTGTGTAGATCAGTAATTTGCTACTACTAGAAAAGGACCAAAAGATTCAACGAAATTTACTTCTATTGTGGTATTTTAGTCATAGATGTGGTTGAAGGATTCACTTTTTTTTTGTGTGTGTGGTGGGAAACATTCAGTTAGGAAAATTGGAAAAAAAAATATCCAATGAAAATTGAAGAAGTTTATTTTCTTTTAGTACTCTTTTGCTCACTTTAGTCCGCATCCTTTTTCAGGATTATGAAATTGCAGAAAAGCATAGTTTCCTCATATTTATCTGGTAGGAAACTATGCATTGGGAATGCAAAGCTCAAGTTACGTAGTTGTGAATTTGCTGAATGTTTTGAAGCTTGTACCACAGGATGTTCTTGATTTATTTCTAGTTTTCGTAATTTTCTGGAGGACATACTGATTTACAGGAAACATAGTAGGTCAAACATAAGAAAAATTGTCATCTATTGTAAAAGATAAAGTTGAGGCTAACACAATCCTGTGAAGGCCATTTTCTCTTCAAAATAAAACTTTCCAGATCTTGAAAATAGGAGTTAGACTATGCTACAAAGGAAGGTAAATAGAAATGCTAAGTTGGGATGGAAAGTGGTTACTCAGTTCCACGAATGGAACTAGTTTTTGATTAAATTCGTTTTACGGCCACTGAAAAATTGTGTGAAATTGAGTTATATTTGCTGAATATGGGTTTTGAAATTCATTCATTTGTATGCTGAATGGCCTAATTCTTAAGAATGTCTCTTAATATCTTATAATCAGCAAACACAACCTTGAACCTTAAATTGGCTGAATAATTGAAAAATGGTAATAAAAGGTCAACAACCGATACACTGCCTTTTTGTCAGCCAAATTTATTTGTAGACTAATTCAATTTCCACTGGTTACATCTTTAGTGGAAGAAGCATGATGCCATTAACCATTGACCTCTATGCAGGTTCTTACTTAAATTTAATATCTCAAGTCTATCCGACTAGTAAGTAATAACAACACTCCAGTGGTTGATCAGTTACCCTTAATGTCTTCTTGTTTCATCCATTAAAACAATCTCCCTTTGATTTGCTGTTGGCTGACAATAAATTATACATTGATAAACATTCTTATAATTCCTTTATTTTAATCTGTGCATTTTCTTTCTAATTTTAATATACTTTTTATCTTCAGCAATTTCTCTCTTGCTAGACCAAGTTCCAATATTTGTCTCCAACAAATAAATGCTTACTTAGTTCCATTTGTGGTGAGATATTTTTTCCTGTATGACCTGCTACCTTTTTTTTCTCTAAAAATACTCATTAATTATGACTTGTCTTGGAGGATAGCTTTAAGATGGATGGTTCAAGTCTCTTGGTTGGAGATTTCTGGGTCATGGCTGGTGACTCTGTTTCTACAGAAATTATCTCAGAGTTTATCTTGTAATAATTTCTAGTTCCTCATTTTATAGGATATTAATGAGGAGTGGATATCAGACAAAACACGCTTCTGTTATGATGGTCTTAAAAGGCAAAGGTTAAATGATCCTATGATTCGTGGTGCTGATGGACGATTCAAGGCAGTGTCTTGGCAAGATGCACTTGCAGTGGTTGCTGAAGTCATCCAACAAGTTAAACCTGCTGAAATTGTTGGAATTGCAGGTCAACTTTCTGATGCAGAATCTATGATGACACTGAAAGACTTTTTGAACAGATTGGGATCAGAGAATGTGGCATGTGAAGGAAATGGCGTGAATCCTAATGCAGATTTACGTCCTAGTTACCTTATGAACACACATATTGCTGGTCTTGAGAATGCTGATGCTTTCCTGTTGGTTGGCACCCAGGTAATTTACTTTTATTTCAAAAAGAAGTTAGAGATGAGTGCTTTCCAATTAATGATCTGCTTCAGCTGTCTCATTTAACCTCAGATGAGTATTCAATGGTCTACACTGGTGGAACTTGATATCTTTAATAAATCTAGATATAGATTTATAATGCTCTGATTCTTAGTTCTCATAAACTCTTTTATTAAGATATTTATTGATTTAAACTTTAAGGTAGTAACTTGCTGCATTTTCAGAAATAATAAAATTTTGATTTGTGATGAAACCAATAGGTTCAAAGATGACTGATTAAATACTTTGACACTTTGAATCAATTATAATTAGGGACAAGCTGAAGAGAGGTCAAATAAAATTCTACATAACACAATTAAAAGAGATTTAAAAGTCTTTGATTTTGTTAATACTGTAAAGTTCTATGTTATTTTAAGATCTTTCAAGTCAACCTCATGTAATTGGGACAAACAGTTTTAATACTGCTATTGCAACATCAACATAGGGTTTAGGGTTTAGGTTGTTTTAGAATCATCTTATAAGGCCCCATATAAGTCTGCATATGCATATATACTTGGTGACAAACATGTGCCATATGACTGCATTTAAATATCCTTTTGCATATTGATTTAGTCTTCAATTACTTATCCAGCTCAAGCTAGTTTGTTAGTTCATCATTAATATGTTTGGGAATAAAGTAGATGAGACATAGGGCATCAAATTGATCATGTTTAGTTTACTCCCAATATGAAGAATTAACAAAATGAGAAAGACACAGATAATGACTAAAAAGGTGCAGTAAGTCTAATAGAATCCTTGTTGGTTTAAAGCATTGTTTTTGGCATACAATAGAATTCTTTTTTAATGAGATGCCATATATGCCCACATAATGCTTAAGCAGTATGTGATAGTCACAAATAATTTGCACATGTTTTTCTCAATGAGAACGGAGAGGTAGTAAAGTAGTGGTGCATATGGAAACGTGTACTATGATAAAGAACAAACTAGGATTTTGATTCAATAACCTTTTTACTGAAATGAGAAGAAAGAAAATAAGGAGGATAGCAAAGCCTTATATCCTCCCTATTTTATGTCCTCTCAGTTCTCTTCGAGTAAACAGTCCCTTGGTGTACGAATTGATTGTTCAGCATGATGAATCTTCTATCATGTTTTGCTGAATCTGGTTCACTGAAAGTTCTACATGCCTGCTTGACTCATGTAGATGCTAAAGTTTCTGTCAAGTTTATTTTTATTTTATCTACGTTCTCATCATTATTGTTTCTATTTGTTTCTCTCAAGTGCAAAAATGCATCTATATGAGTATATTTGATATTGTTTGCAATTTAATCAATATGCTTTAGGCTCTGTTTACTCCGAAAGATGGAATGGGGAAGGAAAGGAATCTACAATGGAAAAAAATCGTAGGGAGAGGTGAGGGAAAGGAAAGAGAGAAAAAAAAAAAAATCTTGAGGGAGAGGGGAATCATGACCTCGTGGGACCGTTGATTGTGGTGGCACGGGGTCATCGTCAGCTATTGCACGAGACCTGATTGTGAGTTGGGTTGGGAGAAATTTGATTGCACATGTAGTTGGGAGGATGAAAATTCCTTTCCTCCCGATTTGGACTGATTAAAAAAAATGATTTGTGGATGAATTCGTAAATGCGTCTGCCCATTAGGTAAACCAAAGAAGAGAAAATAATTCACTCTTTTTTACAGAGTAAACAGGGGAAAGTTTTTCACTGTGAAAATCTTTTCACAGCTTTTATTTCTTTCCTCCCAAATAAACAGGGCATTAGTCTTCAAGGGGCAGACTTTATTTGATCACTTTATTTATTCAATACTTTCTCTAAATTTCGATTGCTTTTGAAGAAAAGATTAACTTTGATTCTCAATTTCCATTATCTCGATGATAAGTTTGATTCTCGAGTTCCATAATCTCGATGATACCTGATCTGCATGTATAATTGCAGCCTAGAGTAGAAGCCCCATTGATAAATGCAAGAATCAGAAAGACTGTACGAGCAAATCAAGCTAAAGTGGCCTATATTGGTCCTCCATCTGACTTCAACTATGATCACCAACATATTGGTACATGTCCCAAAACACTCCTTGAGATCGCGGAGGGCCGCCACCCTTTCTGCTCCACCCTGAAATCTGCAAAGAACCCAGCTATTATAGTTGGTGCTGGAATTTTCAACCGCAAAGATAAGGATGCCATCTTTTCTAAAGTTGAGTCTATAGCGAAGACTTTTAATGTTATCAGACAAGACTGGAATGGCTTCAATGTCTTGCTGCTGAATGCCGCCCAAGCTGCTGCCCTTGACCTTGGTCTTGTAGGCAGCCCCTCTGAGAGTATCAAATCTGCCAAGTTTCTTTACCTGATGGGGGCCGACGATGTGAAATTGGAAACACTCCCAGATGATGCATTTGTAGTTTACCAGGGTCATCATGGCGATAAAAGTGTTTACCGAGCTAATGTTATTTTACCTGCTGCTGCATTCAGCGAGAAAGAAGGGACACATGAGAACACTGAGGGCTGTGCCCAATGGACAGTTCCTGCAGTCCCCACCGTTGGCGATGCAAGAGATGATTGGAAGATCATTAGGGCACTCTCCGAGGTGGCTGGCGTCCGTCTGCCTTACGACAACCTTCAAGGCATCCGTGCTCGGATAAGGACAGTGGCGCCAAATCTGCTGCAGGTGGACGAGAGAGAGCCATCCACTCTCTCTTTCAACATTAAACCAGACTGCAAAGATCAATTGAGCCTCGAGCCATTCACAGCTGCAATCGACAACTTCTACATGACTAATTCGATAACCCGGGCGTCAAAGATAATGGCTCAATGCAGTTCGGTACTGTTAAAGAAATGAGGATTTTCTCGACGACACCACCTATTGGTGTCGGTATGATTTATTTTTGCCACTTTTGGTTGAACCTGGAATCCTGTTGAAGCTAGGATTTGCGTGTTGTAAGTGCCATACTCTTGCTCATAAACGGCTGGAATTATGCCATATTTTTCTTTGGTATGAGAAAACCAAAGTGAATTTTTTCAACATGGATGATTTTATTGTATTCCTGGTTTGGCCTATCATTTTGTCGAGTATTCACAGATCTTTACCAAATGCCTTTGCTTGTATCTTAAAGTTTTGTGATCATTTTTTTTCCCCACATCAAAATTATGTTCGATTGAATAAATCTTATGTTTGATCTCACTATGTTTGTACAGTTGTAAAAGAATATATAAAATAAATAAGTTTGAACACTAAGGTTGATTTGTTAATGTTCACAAATAATATTTAAGAATAATTTATAAATAAATTTATTTATTAATTTATATAAAATTTAATTATTAAAAAATATATATATGAAAAATATGTATTAACAATTATATAATTTTTTTATGCTCATTCCAAATCTAATATGTTACAAAATAAAGAAATAGTTAATTTATATAAAATTTAATTGTCAAAAATATATATATGAAAAATATTTATGAATAATTATATAAATTTTCTATATTCTTTCCAAATCTAGTATTTATAATATGTTAAAAATAATATAAATTATAAGAATAAGGATGTGGTAGGCAGTTGAGCTGGATTAAAAGCTTGAATAATATTCATGAACAAACTTAAGTTCCACTTGAGCTCAATAGAATTTTTAATTAACAAATTTGAATAAACTCGATAATTAAATAAATAAATTTGAATACACTTAGTTCGTTTACACCCTAATCAGAATTTTCGACATTGCAGCGCCACATCCTCACAAATCAGGTGAATGTGCATCTGTTCATTGAATTGCAAGTGAAAGTACACTGTATCTGTTCTACTAGCCTCCAGGCTGCTAGGAAACAAAATAATGTTGCAAACAAATCTCACCTTCTTGCTTTTTCTTGGTATCTATGATCTAAAATTGTGCTACATCGGTTAGTAATACTACTCACCATTCGATGAGGAACCAAGTTAGTTTTTCAATAGACCATTGATATCAGTATGGAACAGCCGAAGTGTCTGCGGTATGACAAATGCACAACGGTATGACAAATGCACAACATTGGAGTATCAACTATTTGTGAATTTCAACCATTTCCGATTGACCGCGGCTGAGAGGCTGAGAATAGAAGGATCATAATTTACACTAAACTTTCACGCCTTTAACCAATAAGTACATGACTGCCGAACACATCCCAAACTGATACACCACATCGTTTTGCAAAGAAAAAAAAAACAAAGAAAAGAGAATAAAAAATAACCATTATTTGCTTGATGAGCTGAAAGAAATAACTACTGCTATAACTGCACCCCACTTACTTCCCATAGCTGCATTGCTGACCTGGGAAAAAAAAGGAATCCCATGAAACTTTTCATTTCACTGAAGAGAGGATGAGTACTGACTCTAGTAATCTGCTTGGTCAATAAAAATTGACCATCTAAGCATCTACCTGCATCGTAAAGTAACAGTTTAAACATCCTGTCGAATGATAAAGCTTCTACCATGTGACATAAACTAACATAGATTGGGCAAAGCACAAAAAATATCAAAATTTGTTGAATATGTTAAGAGTATCAGCTAGCTGGAATTGGCACATTGAATCATTTCATTCGTATCAATATGGGCACCATCACAATCACAATAATGCTAATAATTAGTAAATCGATTACAATTATGTGCGGTGTGAAGGAAATTAATGGAATTTTGAAAGTTTAGGTTAATTTCTTCTAATAACCTTTAGGTTGTGCCTGCATGATGGGAAAATGCCCAAACAAAGACTTTCATTTTAAAGGACCCTGTTCCAGAAACTCCATTTCATGGCCCTACGAAAAGCTAATCCCAAATTTGTCCTGAAATAGTATTTTTGATCAAAACAATTGCTGTTCAAAATTCTGTACAATAATGTTTTGTTTAAACCATTGGTCAGGGAATACTTTAGTTATTATATTTGTTAAAATCTTGACAAGGAGTTACGAAAAATAGGGGAAAAGGTCAATATCTGGGCATTTTTAAACATGATGGCCCTTGTTTGGACATTTGCCCCCATACAAAGGTGTGATTTCTTAGTCATTGATAAGGTATTTAGGGTTTTGTTGATAACCTGAAACGAAGAAAATTTATTTTCTCCTAGTCACTTTATGCTATGGATTAATATATAGCATTGGTATAGTTTGCATCTGATTGCAATTTTTATTTTATATAATATAGAATCTATTATTTATATATTACATGATATAGCAAACTATCTAGTGTAGTTGTAAAAGGGCATGCCCTGTTCAAGTAAGGTCGTGAGGGACGCTTAGGGTGAGCATAATCACCTTTTGTTATAAAAGGGCATTGTCAAATAAATAGAATTCTTAAGTTATGACTTCACAAATTGAGCACCTCAGATCAAGAATGACCAACTATAGCCAATCACCCAAAAAGGGTCAATGCAATAAAACTGTGGCAGGATAATGCATAATAGTCTACATGCATTCCAATGACAAACTATTACAGCAAGCAATCATTCATAATGTGCCATCTAGACTATACCTAAATGACCCATCTAGGCTAATCACAAAGTACAAGGACCAAAACATACTCCCAAATGTCACACCTATTCGGCATAACAATCAAGAAATGGAACCGCCCAATTGAGTCCAGTGCTTTTCAATAATGAGCAGCAGCCACAAGAGGTGGTCTTGGCAGCAAACCATGTGGGGTTTAGGAAGTAAGACTCTGAAGTTAGTGTTCCAACTTTGTTTATCTTGGTATTTCACTTTTAAACCTAGTTGTCCCTTTCAGTAACAGGCAGCAATTTGGTGTGTTAGACAGTGAATGCCACCTTGGAGAGTTCTCAGAGACAGTGAACTTGAGCTAGAGGTAGGATCCTCTCCCCTTTCCTAGTGGCGTTTCTGTCAAATTGGCTTCAAACCAAAGGCTTTGGAGATGAGGACAAAATGAAGAAGATGTTTAACTTGTGTCGGCTTGTGAAGTGGTGTTGGCCTATATCAAGAGATTGTTTGATGGGACGTTGCCCTAAGAATGTGAAATTGTGATGTGTTGTCCATTGAGAATAAGTGTGTTCTAATGTTGAATCCATGTGGCATGTTGTGCCACCTACAAATTACTTTGGAGTGAAAGCATTCCTGGTGTGGTTGTGGTGTATGGTGCCCTTGATTGTATTTGTTGTACATATTGTAGGGACTAAAGAAGTGAAAGGAGAAAGGTTTATGTCGAGATCAAGTGGGGAGGTCATGAGTAAGTCATAACCTGACTGAGGACCTCCTTTACCTTATTGCTTCTTTGCATTAGTTGCTTTATTTAAATATTTTTGGATCCTTCATTAATGGTTCTTTGTCATGTTTATCATTAGCTGTCATGCCTAGGTAGTTCATAGATGCATTCTAAGAGCAATTGTTTTTCGTCTTGCTGATGTGCTACTTCTATTGGCATTACATTTGAGGTAAGCATGCACTAAAATAGAATATTGTTAGTATACTTGCAGTGCATGGACCAAGAGATGAGCAAGGGCAGGGCATATTTGTGTATTGAGATGGTTTTGTCTGATTAGCGCTTAGCCAGAACATTACAGGAACCTTATGGGCAATGAGATCTGGTCAATGACGGTTAGGTCCTATTAGTACATAGCTAGAGATCACAAGACCATAAAAACATTATTGGTTTGGGAAGGTCAAAGTCCTGCACCTAGCTGGAGATTACAAGATCATTGTGGGTTTGTGAACGTTGTGTATGCTACAGAGGTCATTTTGGGTCAAATTAGCCATTTGTATGGTCTAAGCATGAGATATTGACTTGCAAAACTTGTTGGGTTTGCTAGAGTTCAACTTGTAGGAATTGATATATTGAGACATTACATTGCATTTCCCTTGTATGTTTTATAATTGTCCATCTTGTTCTTTGGTTTCCTCCTATCTTATTTTTTTGTTTTCTAGCTTTTGTTGAAGTCTTGTACTTATAGTTTCATCCATACCAACCTGAGGAGAGTGGTAAGGGCATCGAGAAGAGGCATAAGGCGTATTTCTGCTGTTGTTCTCAGACATCACTACTATTGGACTTGGAATTTTGAGTGGCATTTTGAACTTTCCAATAGTTTGATGCATAGTTATTTTTCTTGCGGTTTGTTTTGTTTATCATGAGACATGTTATATTATAATTTTTTTTGATAATCGAAGTGTCTAGGCTTCGCCCAATTAATCTTGGAGATAGACGGTCGTCCCCTAGTCCGCCTACCTGGTAAATCTAGAACACAGCTTATGTACTCAGAGGCTAACCTCCAAAATATTCATCCCTAGTGGGATTCGAACTATGGTTCTCTTGCTTATTCGTCCCTAGTGAGGGCTATATTATAATTTTATTGTTTTATGGCTTTGTGTATAGTTAATATTATGCTTTCTACTTCTATCAAAACTTGAGATATTGATATGGAATTATTGTTATTGTGACTATAATCATTGCTCGTGTTTTACAGATAAGTGGTGAATGTTGTCTAACTAACATCTCTACAACATATGAATCAATGGCGAGTAAAGGGTTGTGCCAATGGAACTATTATACAGATATCCTTCCTACCTGTGGAAAGGTCTCACTCGAGGAGTGACATTATAACTTATATACCATCAATTGTTGTACAGTTTATAGATGTAGTGATGCATGGATAAAGATAAGATGAGAAGATTAGAGAGACAAAAAATAACAATTAGTGGAAAGAAAAAAAACTTGAAAATGTATAGCGGCCAAACACTGTTACCAAAATTCTCTCCTATAAATTATTTTAAAGGCCACTAAATTGGACATAAACCAACACCAATCCTATCCATATCAATGATTATAACTGAGGCACAACTAATTTCCATGAGTTATTCATGTCCAGATCGAGGATTCCTGATCCATTTTCTATAACAGATGTTTCTCAATCCCGTGTCACCTAATAGTAAACACCTAACAATAAAATACAGAATTTCCGAATTTGACCATCAAGTAGTTTATGGAAATAGCAGTCAAACTTTAATCTGGAATGAAAGCATAAAGGTACTTCCATTTTTTTTGTTCCTATTCAAAAAATCGAAAACAGGCCATTCTAAAAAGACAAATCAATAAATCAATTATCCAAAGCAAAACAAAGCATATATGGCACAAAATGACAAGTGCAATTTAAATATTCAAATTAATGCTCTAAATGGTTGAGATACTTTGATTCATGATAATCAGATGATATTAAAGTATGTAGTTTACTGATGATGCTAATTAGAATAATTCAAAAGAAAATTAAGTTGAGCACTAATTTGCTCACAAAAAGGAATATTACCAGTGAAACTAATAGGCATTACATTCCAATACTAATTTTCATAAAATCATCAAATCCATGCGAAATTGCACTTTTGGAAGGAGTTGACATTGATCAAATAATACATGCACAAATTGGCTACAGGTATGTGTTGCATGTAAGTCTAGTTGGGATCAAGGCACATGTATTTTTCTTGTTGCACTAGAAAACACAGAAACAATAAGATTATTTGATCTTTAGTCCACTACTCCACTTCACTTGTGTAACACCAAATAGCATTGGTCATCAAACTATATAAAAGTAGGTAAGTTTCCAAATTCCAAGAGCTTTTAACTAATGCTATTATCATTTATTTTTTCATATTTCCTTCGTTTCACCATCATTCTTGATGTAAGATCTCTAGTCATGGATTTTTTCACAGTTCATTCATACTTAAATGTTTTAGAGCAAAATGTTTCCCCCACACATTCTAGTGTATATTCATTACTGAGACTATACTACTACTTCCATCCTCAATTCTTCCATATTGCTAGACAATAAAATCAGTAAGGGAATAGCTGTTCCTGATTTCTTTCAACTACCTACTCTATGGAACAAGCACTGTATGAAGTATGGGTTGTAAGAACAAAATTTTGTGCCCTAAATCTTATAGAATGATTAGATTATGCAAGAGATAGTATAAGCTATATGAACTTGTTTGATGGGCATCAAAAAGGAGTCAAAAGAATCACAAAATAACTCCATTAGTAGCATAGGATAACATGAAGGAAAATGTTTTCTAGTCAAGCTAGACTCGGCCATGGTTCATATTCATGATGAAGTGGTGACTTTTTGATGGGCTTAAGCTACTAAATATAAACTAATTAATTAATCACGAATTAATGCATTGAATTGTGAGAATCAAACTCAGAGTAAATCATCCTGCACATTTGAAAAGCATCTCAAGATTTCTTAATTCATGCTTAGTGAAGGAATTAGAAATTCCCATCTCACATATTGTAATTCCTAGGAGGAAAAGCACTAATGCCTTTTATAAATGACCAGTGAAATGCCCATCTTACATTGGAAAAAAACTTATCATTTTGTATTAAGCTTGAGATTTTCATTGGTCAATAGCATATGAGCAAAACAAAAGGATCCATCAATTAGGCAACATAAAGAATGGAAGCCCATAAGACGGACCTATATTAACATACTAACACCAGTCACAAAATGAGAGAATTCAAGTACTTACTGAAACATACATGAAATCATTTGTAACTTCTAGAGGCACATGGTCCATTTTGAAGTTCCCTATAAATATCTTGATTTAATATGTTTGCATCCTCTCCGGAGTAAGTGATGCAGTCAGTCAATTCACTTGTGAGTGATTCAATGTCATCCACAGCAAAACGGCTTGGGAGGTAAGTACTTTTACTAACAAAATCATGATTATTCCCTTGCCCTTTGTCTAACAGTTTCCTTGACAGTGCATCCGTGACTTGAAATTTGCAAGAGTCATGCACAACACAGGATGACCCATTAGACTGACCAATCATGATCTCAGGATTATTCAGCTGCCAACTAGCATTGCTACCTGTGCTAGAATAAATGTCCAAAGTGTTTGTGTCTGGAACTGAATAGACTGGTGTAGCCAAACTATGAAAGCGTCTGTCTATGATTTGTTCCATGCTGGATGTTACAGCATTTGATTTTGGCATTTGATTGTAATTAATGTGGGAGCTATCTTTGTTCAGAATCATGCTATGATTCACATGGACATCTTTCTCTGTCTTCAATGTGTGTGCAGGCTGTGATGGAACTATCAGGGAATTCTGGTTGACAAGAAAAGAATTGTAATCACCTTGAGAATTGTTTATTTGTTGAGAAGGGATTACCACAGAACCGTTATTTATAAGCCCAGGGTTATTCCCTACTGAAATGCTGATCAATGACTGAGAAGGAAGTGTGGTTGATCTCAAATTTGTAAAATTATTATTCTCTATCTTCACGCTGGTTGACGATTGAGGAGAAACTACAACAGAATCTTCAACCGGTGGAGTAACAGCACTTCCTGCTTGGTAACTACCTGAGGATTCAGAAGGGACTAAAACAGAGTCCTGGTTAAAAAGCGTAGTATTCACCTGAAGTTGAACATTGTTAGATGGTTTTGTTTGGGAAACTAAACAAGATGGTTGTACATTCACTGCCTGATTGGACTCTGACGGTGCAGTCTGTGAATGTGGCTGTACCAACTTTGTCATGTGTAATGTATTGTTCTGAGAAGCATTCAAACCTCCAATATTGCTAGAAGAGGTCACGACACCAAGGTTATTCCAGGACCAAACTGGAAAAGAAGATAATGCCTGACCTTTCAACAAAGGTTGACCAAATGCTATTCCACGCTCGAAACTAACACAATTTTTCCCTTGAATTGGAACTTGTTGAACTACTGGCTGGTCTATTGATGGAATGGATAAGCTACAAGATGGATGTCCTAAGAGCTCATCTTGCAAGGCAGACAGAGTTTCTGGAGGAATTTGACCAGAAACTGCTAGAGTTTGGAAATCAAATCTTCCCAACTGATCCACTTTTGCATTTGAAGGAGCTCCGCATAAAGTATTAGCGAGACCATTTTGGTGGTGAGCTACTCCACTTAATCTCTTTAGGTAAAGTCTGAATTTCTGCACACGTTAAGAATTCTCAGAGATATGATTTGTTAATTTATACCATTCCACTTTAACAAAGTAAGAAAATATTATTTTACATGTTTCAAAATCATTCATCAGAAACTCTATGTTAGGACAAAGAAACCCACGATCCAAGATGGAGTGATGCAAAACCCAGGAGATCATTTTAAAAGTCAACAGTTCATTCTCAATGATAAATTCACAACTGCAACATAAAAGATACAACTCAAGTGAATATTTTTTGCAAATGCTGCCTCTGAAGAGATGAAACTAAAAGTAAAAGTTTTTGAAGGGTAGGTGTAAAAGTTCCTCAAATAGAAATAAATAGATGAAATTTGTCACAACAACATTTGAACAGCTTAATCCTATTGTTGCCCTTCGTTAGCTTGTCATTGGTAGTTTGAGAAATTTATAAGAATATTTTGTTTAATGCTTCAACATGAAACTTCATCTGCATTTAAATTTGAGACATCATTAGTTTTAACATGTTCAATATAGTAATTCATAGGACCTTTTATAGTTTAAACATTAATATTCAGTGCATTTCTGTCTTCACATTTCTGCAGATGATGTACAGAAAATAAGACCTCCAGACACAGCAGCAATACATAGTAGTTCTAAAATCATAATCAAGAAAGAGAAAGAAGACTATGATGTTTACTCAAGGAAAATAACGGTCTAAGATTCTAAATTTGGCTTTTAAAATACAAAGTGATGTCACAAAGTAGTTTTTTATTCATAAGAAAATTAAGGTATAAGAGAAGTGAGGAACAATCTGACATTAATGGTGCAATCTGGATAACCAAAGTTAAGCTGGTAAAAAGGGAAGGAAATCTGTGGAGATTCCAGTTTCTCAAAATATAGTAACAACAAGAAGCTGTGTGTCCAAATTGCTTAGGGCGAGATTATAGAACAAACTTGTAGTAATCAAACATTGAACAAATAAAAATCATAAGTAGCTCAAGTCAAACCTGCAAATGGCTAGCAACATTTTCTCTTGTTAAACCAGGAACGTTCATCAATTCCAGAATTCTCTTGGGCACAGCCTCTGCATTATCCAAAATTCAGGAAATTATAGTAATTCAATAAAATTACTGAATCAAACTTATATATAGTTTGATATGTGTCAAAGTTTGTATTAACAAAACATATAACTCGCACTAGGCAAAGCCATTTGTTTATCTTAATAACATAAGAGTTGAGAATGTTCATACTGTCTATTCCTAGTTGGTTCACTGCATTGACAAATTGCTGATGGAGCTCAACTGACCACACTACACGTGCTTTTTTAGATGAAGATGGATCTACACTGTCTAGTTCACCATCATCATCTTTTTTTTTTTTTTTTTAATTTCTATGAGCTGTCTTACATAGAATACAAGTAAGATGGGTGAAATAGAGGAGAACGTCGAGTATTTTATATGACCGTAAAATACCTCTTAAACTTAAAGGTTAGTACTATAAAACTGCAGTTAGACCTCCTATGTTATATAGAGTGAAATGTTGAACTATGACTCGAACACATGAGCAGAAGATGAGAATTGCAGAGATGAGGATGTTAAGGTGGATGTATGGACATACGAGGATGGACAAAATAAGAAATGAGAGGATTAGAGAGAAGTCGGAGTTGCATTTATTGAGGAAAAACTCCGAGGGACACATTTAAGATGGTACGAACATCTACTTAGATGACCAATAAATGCTCCAGTTAGACGATGTGAAACTATGCTAAACATGAATATCAAACGAGGAAGAGAAAGACCAAAAAAGACTTAGTTTGCAACAATAAAACAAGATAAAATTTATTTAAATATAGATGATGATATAATAGGAGATAGAGCTCAATGACGTAAAAA
>JBBMJZ010380046.1:0-16392 GCA_037833815.1 Zingiber zerumbet
CAGTTGTATCTCAAGGAGATCATCAGGCTACATGGAGTCCCACGGACCATTATATCAGACAGAGACAGCAGATTCACATCACACTTCTGGGAGTGTGTACAGTCAGCTCTGGGCACTAAGCTAAAATTCAGCACAGCCTTTGAAACGCTCCAAATTTTTTTTTTTTTTTTTTGAGAACAAATCATATATATCCATAAACTTAAATCAACACCATCAACAAGAAAATATTGAATTCTTAACATGAGTTCTTGAATTTATTTGCAACAAATAACTGCTAGACTATACAGTAAGGTAAACTAAAGTAGGTCTTCGGGTTGTGCTGCCATGGTCCCGAGCTGGCTCACTGGTCATTGCCTCCTGCCTCGTTCATCTCATTTCCTGGGGAAAAATTATAATCTGTGAGTCGAGAGACTCAGCATATTCCAAACCGTGTTATGCAACAGGTAGCGCCCATAATCTAGTGTACTACGGGGTACCCAAGCTAGAAAACTTAGGACTCACTTACTGAAATATTATAGGCATATGCAGAGGCGCTAACATGGACATGCATACATACGCTTAAGCATGTAAATAACTAAGCATAAAATAGACAATATCATGAGCATGCATAAAACATAGGCATAAACATACTTGCACGGCATAAACGTACATACTATAGAGGAACAAATACATATAAGAATATAAATAAACTAAGCATGGATTATAGTCATGAGCATGTATATAAACATAGGAATAAACATACTAGCTGGCATAAACATACATACTATGGATGAACAGAAGCATAAGCATAAATATGTAATTAAACTAAACATGGAAAAGATTGTAATCACATAGAGTTAGTGAGCTCCCGGGCTACGGTCACCGGTCACACTCAACTACATAGTTTGGCGAGCTCCCGGGCTAAGGACACCGGTCACACTCAACCACGTAAATTTGGCGAGCTCCTGGGCTGAGGACACCGGTCGCACTCGACCACGTAGATTTGGTGAGCTCCCGGGCTAAGGACACCGGTCACACTCAACCGCGTGGGTTTTGGTGAGCTCCCGGGCTAAGGACACCGGTCACACTCAACCGCGTAGATTTGGTGAGCTCCCGGGCTAAGGACACCGGTCACACTCAACCGCGTAAAATTGGCGAGCTCCCGGGCTAAGGACACCGGTCACACTCAACCGCATAATTACATAATCTTGGTCCTAAGCTTAGTCATGCACTTTACATAATAAACATGGACATGATCATAAATTTTAATGTAAACATGCAAATTTATAACATAAGTTTAAACATAGATTTATTCATAAATATGACATGAGCATGCGTAAACATAAGCAAGGAAATCAACTAGAGCATCAAGAATCGACTACATTTCACACACTTTAAAATTGTCCATAGTTTACTAAACATGAAGGTATGGATGAATTTTGTAGCTAACAAGAAAAGTTGTCATTAAATGAGAAATTATGATAATTTCTAACCTAAAGAGAACATTGCTCCTAAGAAATTTCTGCCATTGAGGATTTGCCGAAGTCTTCTAATTCCCTAATAAACTTATTGATTTATTGATTCCTGTCAAATGACTATCCAACCCGTCTATATACATGCATAAAAAAGGTTTAATGTTGTCGTTTACAAAAGACTAATTCTAAGTATAATATTTAATTAGACAATAACTAACTTCATAAATTAATTCCAGATAAGGTAATTCATTTATTAAGATGCCTCATTCTAAAGACAATAAAAAAACAATTAATCAAAGTGGAAGATTTTATGTTAAATTACCTCTACCTTGCTGGATCTGAGGTTAACCTCCATCATCGCACAATTTGAAACCAGATACAACACAAATTGAAAAACTAGTAGCTTGTCCCATGTTAAATTTCTATTGCTATTTGCTAATACGTTCTGTGTGCTTACAAATGCAGAAGGAAGATCCACTACCATTATATGGTAACTCTATTCTCCGGCAGGCAATGGCACCAGAACAATTTGGACTAAGCACCAAATTAAAGAAATCCACCGTATAAAAGTTCAACGTCTAATCAGACACCCACAATACTTTTCCAACAAAATTGATGTATAAGCATTCTTCATACATAGTTTTGGCATCATGCATGTGTTAAAAGAATTACTCACTAACGTGGAAGAAAGTCAATGCATGAACATGGGAGGAAATTAATGCATGGATGCTACTTAAACTACTAAGGTGCTTCATGATCTGTTTAGTGCATTAACATAGAATATCCAAACAGTGGAGAAGAAATCAAATCATACGTTTCCTTAAATACGTTATTAGCATTTTACATGATTTAATTATTGAACTACGGAGGTAGGGGCGTGCATGAAATTGTCGACCAAGAATACGGTAGGCAACCCTCAAAATTTAGATAGAAAAACTATCCCTTCGACAAGTCCGAAATCCTTTATTTAAACAAATCATTTGGAACTTAGAAAAGAACGTATAGCGAGAGTATCATGCTCTCAAAGATAGCCGAGAACATCAAACTAGGTTACCCGAAATTCACAAATTATAGGAAGTAACTAGAGCATTAACAAGTAGGAAACATGCCTTTGATTTCTCTTTCCTTTTTCTTCTCGTAGAGCTCTAGGGCTGGTGGAGAATGATGAGGAGGGTGGAGCTTCTTAGGGCCGGCTACCAAAAATCATTCCCTAGAGCTTTTGGAGGTAGGGTTTTAAAGAGGTAGAAGCTTAAGACTTTGTCTAAATTCTATCAAATTTATTATATAAATTTTATTTTACTCGGTCTTTATAAAAATTCATATCCATGTATATATATAATTCCTATATTCTATAATGTTATAAATATCTATATGTTATATTATATTCATCGTATTTTCTTTAAATTTATATTATATTTTTATATTATATAATATGTCAATTATCTATACGTTAGTCATCATATTTGCTTTATGTTATATATATAATATATTATTTATAAAGATTAAATATCTAATTTATTTATACATTTCTTATATAATTTATATTTTATATTTTATATCACAATAAATAATATGTAAATTATCTTTTAATGAATAATCTATATAAAAATTTCATATATTTATATCTTATTATTTGATTAATCTAAATTCTCTAATTGTAGACTGACTTAATTAAATAAATTCTTAATTAAATTAAGTGAACAACTTTAATTAAACTATTAAGTTTCCGGACACTACAATTCTCTCCCCCTTTAAATGAAATTTCGTCCCCGAAATTAACACTTACCAAGTCTGTAAAAGTCATTCTATATTTAGGGGAAAAATATTAGATTAGGCCTATAGCTAACAATAATATTTCGATACCCAAGCTAGGATTTAATTAAGTCTAAGTAGTTTTAATCTATGTTACCCATACTATCAATCCTCTAACTTAATATTTCAACAAACTTTCATTTTCTTTGTGCATCTAAAATATAAAGCATTTAAACTTACAGACTTGAGGCTTGACTCCGTGAGTTTCTCGGAACCGGCAGTAGGCACAACCATTCCAAGAACTTTTGCTCTGATACCAACTGTGACGCCCCTAGGTTTTTTTTTCTTTTTTTTTTCTTTTATAATAATACATAAACTGCCGACGTCACTTACTCATACTTCCATAATCATTTTTTTTTGCTCTGATACCAATTGTGGCGCCCCTAGTTTTTTTTTCTTTTTTTTTTTATAATAATACATAAACTGTCGACGTCACTTACTCATACTTCCACAATCATTTTTTTGTTTTTTGTTCAGATTAAATTACATAGACGGTACAAAAGTAAACATAACAAAATATGAAATTTAATCTAGATGGTCTTCGGGTTGTACTGCCCTTGTTCCGAGTTGGCTCACTGGTCAATGCCTCCTGTCTTGTTTGCCTAATTATCTGGAAAAAATATAATCTGTGAGTCGAGAGACTCAGCATGTTCGAAACAGTATTATGCAATAATTAGCAACTATAATAAACTAAGCATAGATTATGATCATAAGCATGTACATAAACATAGACATAAGCATACTTGCATGACATAAACGTACATACTATGGAGAAACAGAAGCATGAGCATGTAAATAAACTAAGCATGGATTATGATCATGAGCATGTACATAAACATAGACATAAGCATACTTACATGGCATAAACATATATACTATAGATGAACAGAAACTTAAGCATAAGCATGTAAATGGATAAGCAAGAGAATCAACATAATCACATAGGGTTAAGGAGCTCCCGGGCTAAGGTCACCGGTCACACTCAACTACCTAGTTTGGTGAGCTCCCGGGCTAAGGGCACCGGTCACACTCAACCACCTAGAATTTTGGTGAGCTCCCGGGCTAAGGACACCGGTCACACTCGACTACGTAGATTTGGTGAGCTCCCGGGCTAAGGACACCGGTCACACTCGACCACATAAAATTGGTGAGCTCCCGGGCTAAGGACACCGGTCACACTCAACCACGTCGATTTGGTGAGCTCCCGGGCTGAGGACACCGGTCACACTCAACCACGTAAAATTGGTGAGCTCCCGGGCTAAGGACACCGGTCACACTCGACCACGTAAAATTAGCGAGCTCCCGGGCTGTGGACACCGGTCACACTCGACCACGTAGATTTGGTGAGCTCCCGGGCCAAAGACACCAGTCACACTCAACCGTATAATTACATAAATATAGACATAAGTTTAATCATGTACTTAACATAAACTTGAACACTACTTAGATATGAGCATGATCATGAGCATGTAAATTTATAACATCAGCTTAAGCATATATTTATTCATAAACATAAATGAGCATGCATAAATATAAACAGGAAATCGACTGGAGCATCAAGAATCGGTCCTATTTCATATACTTTAAAATTGTCCACAGTTTACTAAACATGAAGAAATGGTTAAATTTTGTAGCTAGCTAGAAAAAGGGCCAGACTTTTAATTCCTTAACGAATTAATTAATTATCGATTGCTTGATTTATGACAAGTGACTTTGCAACATGTTTACATGCAGGCATTCCAAAAGGTTTATTGTTAACAATTAAGGAAAAGTACTAACTCTTAAGTATAATATTTAATTAAATAATGACTAACTCCATATCCTAAAACTAATTCTGGATAAGAAATTTATTTATTAAAACACCTCATTCTAAAGACAATTAATCCCTGTGGAAGATTTTATTTTAACTTATCACTTTAGAATTAATCACTAACTTGCCTACTACTCTATATCCTGACACGATGATGCATTTACAACTTAAACCGAGGAATCATAATAAGAAAAGAACATAAATCATGGAGTTATTTTCTTAAAACAGTAAAAGACGTTAGAAGCCATAGGATTCGAATTCCACATGTTATAGAACTCATTAGAGCATTAATAAAGTTGAGAACATGCAAGCTATCTTGTATGAGCAGGAATAATTTTTATCAATAGTCTCAAACCATACCTCGATAGGCTACATGCACAAATTGATTCATATATGAGGTGTTTGTATAATTTAATTAAGGCATCAAGAACAATAGAATTCTAATTCCACAAAATTATAGAACTAACTAGAGCATTAAACAAAGTTGGGAATATGTCTTTGATTTCTCCCTTCTTTATCTTTTCGTGGAGTTCTAGGGCCGGTAGAAAATGATAAGGAGAGTGGAGCTTCTTAGGGCCGGCCGTCATAATTCCCTAAAGCTTTTGAAGGTAGGATTTTGAGGAGGTGCTTAGGACTTTATCTAAATTCTATCAATTTCATTATATAAATTTTATTTAACTCGGACTTTATAAAGATTCATATCCATATCTATAAATTTATTTAATTCCTATCCTATAATGTTATAATTATTTCAACGTTATTTTGATACTATTCTTTTATATAATATGTTATTTATAAAGATTAAATAATATCTAATTTATTTATACGTTTATATAATCTATATTTTATATTTTATATCATAATATATGATATGTAAACTATCTTTTTGATGAATAAAAAATTCCATATATTTATATCTTATTATTTGATTAATCTAAATTCTCTAATTGTAGGCTAACTTAATTAAATAAATTCTTAATTAAATTAAGTGAACCCCTTTAATTAAACCATTGAATTTCCGGATACTACACACAGAAATATGAGCATAATAAAAGCATGTCAGATATAGTATTTGAAGTTTAGATATATACCAAAATGTTTGTAAGTAGTAGCCAATGTATTAAGCAGCTATCCTAATTTCACCATCACACTCATATGTTAAACCAGCAATAAGTTGCAAAGATTTCAACGGTCGACTATTCTAAAATTTAAAAATATAAAAATAAGCATTTATTTTGTTGATAGGAAAAATTTTAATAGTATGATGACTATAAATTAATCTGAGCAAGTAGGCATTCAATGAAATCAACTAGAGTCAGATTATTCTTTGATCGCAGACCTTCCAAAATATAAGTAAAAGGTTGATATTTTATGTCATCATTGCCGTAAGGAAAAGAGAATAAAGGTTTTTAAAAAGGTTCACATATTGCCTCTTGTCGACAAACTCTAAAAACTTCAACAGACTTGCTAGCCTTGCGAACATCGATTATCCTAAACAAAAAAATGTATTTGCCGAGTATTTTTATCCAAATAAAATGCACCTTATGCAGACTTACCATCATGGCAGTAGGAATTGGATTAAAAAGTTGTGAAACATCACGTACATCATTTGCCCCTGACAAGTTTTCATCAACCAACATATACGGAATCTAGAAAAAGATGCATTAGAAACAAAGGTACCATTTTATCAAGGTGAAATGCAAAGACCTACAAATCTAAAATATTTAATGTGCGCTCTCTCATGGGCTTCATGTAATCACCCAGACATTTCAATACATCCGACAAGATCCCCTATATAAGAAACAGCAGCGGTCGTATGCTTAAATTGACTTGGATGAATATAAAAAGTTAGAAATAGATTGTTCAATTGGACTGCCTACCTTGATATCAACATTGATGAGTATAAGAATTGGATGACAAGTTAGTTGCAATAATATTTTGCAACCCAGAAGAAAAAGCAATTCAAGATTTGAAATTCCAACTATGCTTATTTTTGTTTTCATCTCTTGGTAAAGAACATAAGATCATAGCATATAAGCCAAGTTGATTATGCCTAGAAGTTTCCTCATAAAATTTTCAATGGTCATACCATAACCGATGGAAGTTCTTTAATTATTCGTTCATCAGAATCACTGGTTACATAACCAGGTGCATCCACAAATGTAGTAGACTAAACCTAACTATGATCATTTGAAGCCCCAGAGTTTCTTCGATATGTTGACCCTTTATCAGTAACCAAAGATTGCTTGTGTTGATTGTTGCTGTTGGTTTCACTAAATGCATTATCTATCTATTCATCCTCCTCTGTTCTTTCTTCTAATGATATTGCCTCTGTATTAGCAATGTTGGTTGAGGAAAAGGATGCAAGAAATGCAACCGCTGCCATCATTCACCAGGAATGTGAGATAGTTGTGTGCGCGCTCCACACTCACCATCACCCCAATAGTTTCAGCTCGGGATACAGGCTTACCTTTCCTGGTGAAGTTGACGGGCGAAGAGTGCGGGGAGTTGTGAATTGTCAGTGAGAGGAAATCGAATGCTAAAAGTTTGTAATGTGTGGCTTCTTGGATGGTGCTCATTTTGATTCCTAATTAGCGTGAGGAAGAAGAAGTGGCGGATGAGCAGGAAAGGAAGGTGTTATTAAGCCCCTTGGTTGGAAGAAGACTAAGGGTCGAAGGGTGAAGAAGCATGAAGAAGAGTAAGGGTGAAGGTGAGGAGTAGCTTAGGTGGTTAGAGTTCAGTCTGGGGATCTTTATAATCGCGCAGTGCACAAATTAATTGATGCACTGTTGGATGCATCAATTAATTGATGCATCGTGCATGTGACTTGACGTGACAACTCCAGCATTGAGTTGTCGCGTGATGAGCGAGTCTGTCACACCCACAAATTAAATTAATTCATTTATACTCAACCGAACCCCTTAACCTACACTAAGTAGTATAGTAGAGGACCGGGTCGTCTCTCACGTGGAACTAATGGCAGGACATTTGTTTTCAGACAAAATCGAACCAAGGGGTTTGTTTGAGGGTTTGTTCTCTAAACCTAATGCAATAATTGAAATCCTAATTAACCAACAAAGATGAACCTATAGCACAGTGTCACTCTATGCTACAAGCTACACCTTCTACAGGCATACTACATAAAAGAACTAATAATGCATAATTGAAAACTAACAAGTGACATAAACATGCATAAATGAAAGAGTATCATCTAAGGAACAGAATTAAGCATGAAAACAAAGTAGATCCTAATTATCCAACTGAAATATAAGAAAATAACTACAAACTCAAACATGAACAAATAAAACCTAATTAACCAACCCACTTCTCCACGACCAAACACACAAAAAGCATTTTGTCTGTCACTACAGAATCACCGAGGAAGAAATCTGCTGTCACTTAGATAACTCCTGGATCCGGTGGACGGTTGACTTTACTGGTCAGAACTACAATTCACAATGGTGGAAGTGCGAAATCCTCGAAGAAACCTCTCCTTGGAAGTTGGCTGGATGCGAAGATAATTTACCAAGAATGTCAACCTAGATCTGCCCTCTTCACCGTGTCGGGCAAATTAAGGTTGTGTGATGCCGAAACCTGGAAGATCATCACATGGAAAATCTCCGACGAAGGGGAATTGGGTGTTGCTAGAACCCTAAGTCACTGCTTTCCTCACCGTTTCCGACAGTGAAGTTTGGAGCTCCAGCTAGTGGTGAGGGGAATGGAGTGAACGCCGGAGAAGAACCAAGCTCACTGCCCCGTCGAAGAGTCGCCACCTTCTTCACCGTGTCCGGCAGGAATCCCGACTGGGATGCGAGGTGGATGAAGAACCCACTGGAGTAACCACTCTGGTGAAGCCCTGTGATCGTCGTTGCTACAGATCTGCCGGAAATCGCCGCCGTCGGCTTCGTCGTCTTCGATCGGGAGAAGGAGGAAAGGGGTGTCGGACTCGGAAGAAGAAGAATGGACAGGGAGAAATGGATGTGGAGAACCGGCCGACGGAAAGGAAGGAAAGAGGAGAAGCCGCCGGCCGGAGAAAAGAAAGAAAGGAGAGGGAGGGGAAGGGGGCGCCGCTGTGCCCTAGCTGCGCGAGGAAGAGAGAGCCATTCACTGTGTCGTCGCGTGAGGAGAAAAGGGGAGGGTTTCTTAGTGGATCCGGTTTGGGGTTTGGGTTAATGAAAAGATCCGGATCCAATAAGAGAAATGAAATTGAAATTGGACTTTTATAATTGGGCTTAGAGGTGTAGGCTTTAGGAATGGATTGGGTTTTTGAAATTGAGTTCCTCTCTTATCCAAATTGAATTGAAGCTTTGAATGAACCCTTGGATGCCTTGATTTCTATGAATGACCCAGATCACTTTAAATCTTGATGGAGGGCTGGATGACTAGATCTGAGTGAAAGAGCAGGATCTCACTGGATCAGGATCAACAGTCCATATTGATTCAGCTTGATCTCCTCCATTTGACCTCCAAATCAAACCAAATTTGACCTGGCTCGACCCTAATCCATGGTTCTTTGAATCTCCAACTAAACAACATTCAAAATATAAGAAATAATATCATAATGTAGGAAAATTATAATTAAGTCCAAAATAATTCCCTATTCGTAAATCATGATATAAACACAACATTAAGTATGCGAAAAGGTAAAAAATACTAAGTACAAGAGCCAAAATAATGCACAAAAATACTAATTATCACCCGTCGACCCGTCTAGACTTCATGCCAGCTATCAGGTCGGCCCTTTGACCTACCTAGACTTCGTGCTAGACATCAGGTCAGCACATCGACCTGTTTGGACTTTGTGCCAGCTATTAGGTCGGCCCTTTAACCTAGCTGGCTTTCGTACCAGCAGGTTAGCCCGTCAACCTGTTTGGACTTCTCCTACATACTTGATCAAAGTGTTAGATCATAACTAAACTAACTTAACCTACTTTGTCATTCCTCAAAACCTCAGTTAGACCGTTAGTGCTAATCACACCAACAGGAGAGACCTTATTGGTGTACCTGTCAGCCAATAAACATGCTGTTGGTTTTGTATTAGTGAGGCAGGAAGAAAAAGAATAATTATCCATGTATTTTTTGAGTCATTTATTAAAAAGGAGCAAAGTGTCGATATACGACACTCAAGAAATTCGCTTACGGGTTTGTTTTAGCGGCTCGGAGATTGCGTCCTTATTTTTTTTATCACACCCAATTATAGTATTGACTAATAACACTTTGGGTTGGGTACTCATTAACCTAGAGGTGTCCGGAAGATTGATTAAGTGGACGACCGAGCTTAGTGAATATGATATACAATATTAGCCTCAGACGACCATCAAGGCTCAAGCTCTAGAGGACTTCATAACATAAATGCCAAGTCTTGAAATAGAGGAAACTTGGATCATCTATGTGGATAGATCTTCTACTGGCAAGGTAGTGGAGTAGGGATTCTTCTTATATCTCCTAGAGAAGATCAAATACAGTTATTTGTTAGATTAAATTATAGAGACACTAATAATGATGTTGAATATGAAGCATTAATAACATGTTTGTAGGCTGCTAAGCATGTGGGAGCTGCTCGTGTGGTAATTCATTCTGATTTTTAATTGGCAGCACAGTAATTAATAGGTAGCTTTGAAATTATCAATGAATGACTCAAGTTATATGCAGAGGCATTCGACAAATTGAAAGATGAATTTCATAAAGTAAGTATCAAGAAAATCCCCCAAGTAGATAATCAAACAGCAGATAAATTAGCTAAGTTAACTTCTGTCATTATACCTTAGGATTTGGATAAATCAATAGAACAGACACTATTAGTAGCTTGTATTGAGCAACAGGTAAATCTAGAAATCAAGAGTGATTGGAGAACTTCTATCATTCTATTTTTACAGCAAGGAATTTTACCCACTGATACGGAACAAGCTCGGGTATTCAAGAAGAGGGCAAGTCAGTATACTATGATTAGAGATCATCTATATAAAAAGGCTTTCTCTAGTCCTTTACTTAAATGTGTTGGATCAGATGATATACAACATATCTTACAAGAAATGCATCAAGGTTCTTGTGGTAACCATATGGGAGGTCGATCCCTTGCTAGAAAAATATTATTAACGGGTTATTTTTGGCCTACTTTACAAGCAGATGTTGCTCAACTTGTGAAAACATGTTTATCTTGCCAGAAACATCAAAATAGTCCTCATTATCCCACTGAATTACTGAAGACCTCTATAGTATCTTGTCCTTTTGATCAATAGAGCATGGATATTGTTGGGCCTTTTCCTCTTGAGCCTGCTCAAAGGATATTCTTATTAGTAGCTGTCGATTATTTTTTTAAATGGGTAGAAGCAGAGCCATTGGCCAGAATTACTGAGCGCATGTTATTAAATTTCTATGGCAGAATATTGTTTGTAGATTTGGTATTCCACATAAAATAGTTTTTGATAATGGAAGATAATTTCAGGGCAAGAAAATTAAAAAATGGTGTTCTGATTATGGCATCACACAATCTTTTACCTCTGTGGTGTATCCACAAAGTAATGGACAAGCCAAAGTGACCAACAGGGAAATTATCAGAGGACTCAAAACTAAATTAGATCATATTTGTGATAGCTGGGTAGATGAATTACCTAGTGTACTATGGGCATATCATACCACTCCCAGAGAAGTTATAGGAATCACTCCTTTTCACCTGGTCTATGGAGGTGAAGCAGTAATTCCAATTGAAGTCGAACTGGAATCTGACCGAAGGAGGTTTTATGATGACAACAATGCATATCGACGTCTCATGGAACTCGACTTAATAGAGGAAGCATGGGACAAAGCAGCGACTAGCTCATCTCATATCGTCAAAGAATGAGACAAAATTATAACAAAAGAGTTATTCCAAGATTTTTCAGGTAGGTGATCTCGTATGGAAGCGTATCAAGCCTGTTGGAGATGTTAACAAGTTGAAACCCCAATGGGGAGGATCTTATAAAGTAATACAGAAACTTGTATCAGGCTCCTATTACCTCCAGGATGCAGAGGGGAGAAAACTCGAGCAGCCTTGGAGTGTTAATCATCTGCAGCCTTATAGAACCTAACAAGTATGCATGTAACCTATTCATGTATTTTGTTCAATCCTCGTAGACATAATGAGAAGAGCAAGCAACCTTATTCAAAAGCGCTCCTGAGTAGATGGATCAATCCTCTCTTAATAGTCGATCGGGGACCTTAAGGAGTGATCGGACAGACTTCCTTAAGAGGAACTAGAGATTTTAAAGCATTACAATCGATCGAAGACCTTAAGGAGTGACCGTACATACTTCCTTAAGGGGAACCAAAGACTTTAAACCATAACAGTCAATCAGGGATCTTAAGGAGTGACCGGACAGACTTCCTTAAAGGGAACTGGAGACTTTAAACCATTACAATCGATTGGGGACCTTAAGGAGTGACCGGACAGGCTTCCTTAAGGGGAACCAGAGACTTTAAACCATTACAGTCGATCAGGGATCTTAAGGAGTGACCGGATAGCCTTCCTTAAGAAGAACTAGAGACTTTAAACCATTACAGTTGATTGGAGACCTTAAGGAGTGACCCAACAGGCTTACTTAAGGGGAACACAAAACTTTAAACCATAATAGTCAATTGGGGACTTTAAGGAGTGACCGGATATGCTTTCTTAAGGGGAACCGGAAACTTTAAACCATAACAGTCGATCGGGAACCTTAAGCAGTGACTGGATAGGCTTCCTTAAGGAGAACCGAAGACTTTAAACGATTATAGTCAATTGGGGACCTTAAGGAGTGACTGAACATGCTTACTTAAGGAGAACTGGAGACTTTAAACTATAATAGCCGATCGGGGACCTTAAGGAGTGACTGGACAAACTTCCTTAAGGGGAACCGGAGATTTTAAATTATAATAGTCGATTGGGGACCTTAAGAAGTGACCGGACAGACTTTTTTAAGGGAAACTGAAGACTTTAAACCATAATAGTCGATCAGGGACCTTAAGAAGTGATTGGACAGGCTCCCTTAGGGGGAACTGAAGACTTTAAACCCTCAATAAATTAATCAAAACATATGAGTTATGAACATTATATGTATCTCATTTTGGTCAGTGATGTAGGACCGAACGGTTCATCCCTTATAAATTCCGTTCATAAATATGTGCTCGATCAGATTATTAGACAACTTCAGAATCCTTTACACAAGCAAGGTGTTCAACCCATTATAAAAATTTGAAGATCATCAGGAGGAATTCATTCAGCATTATATATTACTCAGGAGATAACTATGAGGCAGGGTGTTCAACCCATTACAATATGCCGAATATATTGAAGGAGTTAATAAATACATGGGCGGTTCTGAAAACATGAGAAGCTACACAAGGAAAGACATGTAGGTACAACTTTCCATTAATCTTTGATATATACAAGTGGTATACAATAATGATAAAATGATAAGGAAGTACAAATACAAGATTCTGAGTTCATTTAAACCTACTTAGCAAGCCTTCTAGGAGCTCTTCATTTAGTCGTCAGCAGTTTACAAATAAGGGAGGAGGTTCTCCCGATAAATAATCCCCCCGACGTAATTGTTGTATTACCCCTTCAACAGAATGGGTAAAGGTTCCTACAATGCCCTGAGCATATTCCTTACCAAACTTAGGGGAATCTAATAAGATCTGCACCTACTTTGCCAACTCTCCTCTTCACCCGCCTTATATGTCTGGAGTTCACAATGTAATTTGTCTTTCGCTCCCTGTAAGATAGTTTTCTCTACTTTAACATCCTCTAACTCTTTTAGAAGTGAGCTTATATGCGAATCTTGGGCTCATAGTTTTTCCTATTGTTGAAACAAGGTAAAATCTTTAGAATTTAACTCTTGAACTAACTCAGGAGATCTAGAGTCATGGGATAGTTGTAATTGTTCGAAGACAGTAGTTTTGTGGGACAATCTGAGAGAGTCTTGTCTTTCAGAGACTTCTCTACCCTGAGTTGGGATGTATTCCATTATAATTGAAATTCCAACTCTTTATTTTCTTCTCCCCAAGACTGTAACAATTGTTGACAATCTTGTAAGGCTTTTTCTAGGCCAACATTGAGTTTAGTCTATGAATTCACTTTGTCCCGTAGCTGAATGAGTTCATCATTAGGGAGGTTGGAGGTAGCTTGTAATTCCTCCACTTTGTCTTTTAAAGTTCGATTAGTCCTTTCTAGATCTGCAATTAGCTTACTCAAGTGTAAGCTTGAAGCATACAACTAGATAAGATAATAGTGTGATTACATTTTATAGTTACAAACTAAGGAAGTTTGGATAGAGGCTTACCGTAGTAGCTTGACGACTATGATCATCGGCACGTGCAGATACTATATTTCTTTTCATATGTGCCTGTGACAATAGTCAGGACTCAACTAGTGAACCTTTCAGCTGAAGTAGCCCATATGAGGCGGGAATATAAGTCTGACCAAGTTGAGATGGTAACCTATGAGATTATTGGAAGAGAACGAAAGGGCTAGTGGAAGTTTTAGGTTGTGAAGAAGAAGAAGGAGGAAGTTCAGGAATAGCCAAGGAAGCTCGTGGAAATGAATCAAGAGGTGAAAGGCTAACCAATGAAGAATCTTGTTCAATAGGTGTTCCAATAAGTCCAGGAATGACTGATCTCCGGCAAGGGGTTCTTTTGGCACGGGGCTTGGTGTAAGGAGAGGCTATAGCTTGAAGAAGGGGTGAAGAAGCTTTGGGGACAGTTGGTGTCGCCTTAAGTGAAGAAACAACTAGAAGAATAGCATGAGACATAGGAATGAGAAGTCTTGGTCTCATCATATCTAGTGTAGAATTTGAATGAGTATGTGTAGGAGGAGCGAGTTCCTTAAGAGTAATAGGGATTTGTTCAAAGGTAGCTATGGTGGTGGCAAGTGGACAGGGAGATGAGGCACGAGGTTTCTTACGCTTCATAACGAAGGGACCTTCCTGGTCTAATGAGCTTGAGGATTCCTCGGGTTGCTCAGATGGAGGTAATAAACCAAGGGAAGAGGAAGAGTGATTGAGACGATGATCCTTCAATAAGTCTTCAACCATTCTAGTCAGGACTGCTCTCGCTAGGCGAGCATTCTTGTACATGAAAGAAGGAAGGATAGCATCAGCTGGAAAAAAGAGAAATTCATGTTAGGGGCAATATAATGACGATCAAAAACATATGTAAGGAGAATAATCTTACTAAAGGGGGCGACCAAGGCTGTGTCGATTGGGCTAAGATCAAATGCAAATAATAAACCTTCTACAATTAGGGCAGGCAAGTTAAACTTTACGCCTTTCAATTTCCCCATGGAAAAACGAAGAATAGGATCTTTAGAGATGTCGCCTAATTGAGGAATGGGGGAAAGGTTTTGATGCCAGGTTATCAGATATGGTGGGGGAGAAGGAAGATGCATAAAAAAGAAATTATCTCACCATTCTCCTTAAGGTGGAATTCTATGGAATAGAGTGGTTTTAGGGCGTGATTGAAACTTAAAAAGTTTATCTTCCACTTAACGAGGAATGAAAAAAATGGTGGAATAGTCAAGGAGATAGAAGAAAGTTAAGCAAACAAGAAATGACAAAAAAACAAACCATAATAGAGAATGATTGGGGAATGAGTTGATTCAGGAGAAGGTCAAAATATCTACTGACATCAACAAAAAAGGAATGAATAGAAACCTAAAACCAGATAGAACTTGTTCCCAGAAGATCGCCACATTTTCTGGAGGAGGAAGATGAGGACGATCCTTGGGAGTAGGGGTGGCTAGGTATAGAGGAAAGTCATAGTTCCATTGAAACTCATAGGCCTCTTGTATAGTAAACCTAGAAGAACAATTGAGTGTACCACTCATCGGAGGTTGACATTGATAATAGGAAGGAGTAGTGAGAACAAGAACGGTTAGCAGAAGGCGAAGAGTAAGAAATACGTAAACTGGAGGAATAAGACGAAGTGTTAGGGATTTTCTTCTTTTTTTCTCTTTAAAAACCTTAGTAGGATATCGAAAAAGGTATTTTAAATAGGAACGTTAGATCAAGGTGATAAGAAAAGTGGGGTTAAAGAGAAGTCGTTGGATGGATTGATAAGGCAACAGACATAATGAGATAGGTGCATTGCAGATGTCATGGATACATGTGTCACCAATAACAAAATACTATTGATAACCGGTATAAAGGATTATGTTCCCAAGATATTAAATCCATTACCAAGGTTAAACTTAAAATTTTCAAGATCCCAGGAAAGACTAAATATTTATATGAAATAAAAGTTATATGCTTTTTGTATTATAAACTTGGTCAGTCATTATTAACCGATCGAATCTTAAGGATA
>JBBMJZ010380054.1:0-16391 GCA_037833815.1 Zingiber zerumbet
TAACCAGGTCATGTAACGTAGAACCTGGGGCCATCAACTTAGTCCCACGAAAATTTTCCACCGCGCGCTAGGATAAATTAGGAAGCGCTAGGGTAAATCGAGAATCGTTCGCGACGATCGACCTAAAAGTCTAACATCCCCTGGATATGGATAGGGGTGTAAATGAATAGAGCTGGTTCATGAGCTTTTCAAGCCAGTTCGATAAAAATTTGATTAGTATTTGAACTTATCAAATTTGAGCCAAACTCGAATATGTTCAAACTTTTTTTCGAGCCGAACTCTAGCCCAAATTATTTAATTCGATAGTTCGCAAGCCGCTCGCTAGCCTTAATATTTTATTAATATAATATATAAATAAATTTTGAGTCTTTCGAATACTTATTTTTTAGTAATAGTTCAAATAGCTCACGAACATGTTCGAATCTTTCGAGCCAAACTCGAACCCGAGCTCTGATTCGAGCTAAATCCGAGTTAAAAATTGTGAACTTTTCGAGCTTCGAATTGAGCTTGAACTTGAATATAAATAATTCGAGCCGAGTTCGAGCCTTAGATTTTTCTTCATATTCGACTCGATTCGATTCGTTTAGACCCCTAGTTATGGATCACATTTAGAGGAAAAAAACCCTACAAATGAGTTATATTTGAGAATCAAATTACGAGTGTCTGAGTGATAACCGAGTATCCTTCCACTACACTATAGTCCTAGGACTAAAAAAAGGAATAATATAATTCTACAAAAGCTAAAATCGATCACCCTGACGCCCCCCCCCCCCCAAACGACTATCTCACACTATTGGAAGGGAGTAAATCAGGAAACTGAATCTAGCTATCACATGGGAGGGTAATTCCTAGGTGTTTGCTGGGATTCGACCTTTGCTCAATTCTATAAACTTGTCATATGATAACCAACTCGGTTATGCCCTGGAGGGTCACTCTAAAAAAATATATAATATAAAAATGATTAACCAAGTTAGGTAACGTCGAACCTAGGGTGACCGGTCTGACCCCATGAAAATTTTTTACCGCCCGCTAGATAAATCAGGAAACTACATGTGAAGGCACATCCTGACAGCTAACATTCTCAGGTCTACTATCCATTAAGGAGAAAAAATTTAAATAATATTCTGCAGTTGAGTCTTGAACTTTAAATCTCTGATCTATCATTGGAGGACCTAACCATGACACCTTGCCTTGGGATGAAAACAATATAATATATAAAAAAATGATTAACCAATCAGATAACGTCAAACTTGAAGGGACTGACTCGGTTCCATAGAAATTTTTCACCGCCCACTAGGATAAATCAGGAAGCGCTCACGGCGGGTGACCCAGAAATCCAGCATCCTTTGATTATATATCTTATTTGGAAAAAAATCTATATAAATATATTATAACTGAAAATTAAATTATAAATATCTAGATAACAACTCAGTGTTCTTTCACCACAACTCCTAGGGCAAATTATATCAGATGGTATGACCAGAAGATAATTATTACTTAGTTGCTAAATATTACTTGTACAAAGCATTCGTATGAAATTATTACTATTTTTTAACCTAAATGATTGATTTTCCGTCGACCATCTGATAGCCTTTGAACACCCCCTTACAACCTCATTCTCCAACACGATTTCTCAATTGATACTTCTCCCCACATGGTGGTAAATTTACTATAAAAAGCGAACGCATAATTCTCTATCTTTTCACTCGTTTTTTTTTTTTAAAAATTTTCTCTGGGTTATCCACTGTGACTCCCTTTCTATCCCCCGCCCCCGCGCTAGCGTTGACGCTAAGCACCATTCCACATTCACCCTCTGTGTCCTTTTTGTTTTTTCCATGAGTTGTTATTATAAAAAATGATATGTTTAAGGAAAAAAATTTAAAAAAAATTTAAAAAGTAGAATGATGGGTCATAATTTTATGTATCTATCTTTAAGTTTTTCATTGAGTTTTTTTCCTTGAGCATATCATTGCTCTGTTACTATATAAGGTTTTGAAGTTAAAATTTGACATGTATAAATATACATCTCTCCATATTTTACCATATGTACTAATGGTTAGTAGTTACCTATAATTTACCTCCTCCGTGTTAGTCTAGGGATGAGTTGACGGAAGTGCTGGAGGCGAGCGAATCACCTTTACCACATAATAAGTGTGTAAATAAACTAAGTCGCTCATGAGTTATTTGAAGCTCGATTCGATGAAGCTCGTTTAATGAAACTAGTTAAAATAAATAAACCAAGTTTAAGTTTCACAATACTCGACTCGATAGCTCATGAGCATGTTCATTAGTAATTTCATGAATTAACTTTTAAATAAAAAATAATTTTGATATTAAATTTATATATGGTAGATTCTACTTATAAAAAATATAGACAAACACATTAAATTTATAAAAATAAAATTATTTAAATTTATTAAAATAAAATTATAAATTTTGATAAAAATATTTATTAAGGTTATTTAGATTCAATAAAATCTTGAATAAATTTGTGAGCCATGAATATATTCATTAAATAAAGCTCAAACTCGGCTCAATTATAAATGAGCCAAATTTAAACATTCAAAAATTCAACTCAGTTCAATTACACCTCTATACATAATCCTTAGCATCGCTCCGTTTTTTGTTTTTCTTTTCTGCTCTCCATTATCAAATGTAAATCCATTTCCCATAGGATTCCAAAGGGAGTAAATCACGGTTAATGCTGGCAGGAAAGATGACTGGGGGTCGAAGGAATTTTTGACGTAGCAGACTAGAGTTTTATCCCCGTGTGCAACTGGCGACCTTCGACCCCACGACCTCATTTACAAGCTGCAGGCACCTTATCAGCTGATCCAGCCTGTGGGGGCTGGATTTATCATATATGCACTTAGATTAGTTGGGCAATAAAGAGTGGAAGCAGCAAAACGAAATCTCGGAGTTGTGATGTATACAACTAACAGACCATGATGACAAATTTAACCATAAAAACTGCAATAAAATAGCTAGCAGAAAATAAGCAACACTGCAGTTGCAGTCTTAGCCGATTGCGTGCATTTCATGTTTTCCGACCACAAAACAGTGGACTGTAAAACAAGTTCGAGCTCCATATCGAGCATTTAACCAAGGGTAGCAAAACATGGACACTAAGGACACGAAAGAAGTGCAGAAATAATATAAAAACATAAAATGTGATGCACAGCTAAAGACCACGGGCTGAGTAGACGGACACCTTTAACGCGACGCAGTTATATAAATCTTGCCTCATGAAACTAAAACCCTCTGAATCATTCCTTGCGTCCAAACTGCAGTCTCCTTCAGTTGGTCATTGTCCGACTGAATACACTCTCCCAGTAACTCTACGTGAAAAGTATGGTCCTTCAGCAGTACTTTCGTGTTCGGACCAAGAGCATCTGCAAGATCACCTAACACTGCCACTGCAGCTTTGGTTACCTCCTCATCCCTAGAAAAATAACCAAATTTGAAGTTTTCTTTAGATGTCACATAAAAAGAAAGAACAAAAATTATCAGGGATTATTCCTACCTAAACTTATCGCTGACAACGGCTTCTATGAACTTTAGAAGACGGTTTGCATGAGGAACCATCAGAGCTGCCTTGGAACTTTTAAATCCTTGAAGGATACCAGAGTAAGCCTCAAAAATGCCACGTCGAAGTTGATTACCATATTCTTGCATATCATCATCATCTGGACTCAACTCAGAGCAGTGATCTGCAGCTCCTTGCAGCATGGGGATCACATAAGGAATGTACTTCTCAAAGTGCTCACCAATTGCAAGAGCAATATCTCCAAAACATGAAAATATAGGAGGCTTTACAGATCGATGCAGAACAGGATCTGAGAGGTTCTTCAGAAGTTGACTCACAATACCATCACAATAAGGAAGAATCTTGTCATCTAATGCTCGGCAAATATCACCAACAACGCCTACAGATATTGAGCAGACTTGATACTCCTCAAAATTCTGCAAACCCATCTCCAAATACTTGTAAAACTCTTGCATGTACTTAGCAAATTGAGGCCCTGTAGCATAAGCAAGGGCACCAAGTGCAAGCATGGCTTCTTCATGGACGGTAGAACTACGGCATGCAAAAACTTGCAGAAATAAGATCATCATCTGATCAGCATATTGGTTTATTATGGAACTTGTCTCATCCGAGTTACTCAATTTTTGTATTATTACTTGAAGAACACCGCAGAGCAGGGCTTGCAGATCACTCTGTTTTTCCCTGTCATCTGAGGATACAATCTGAAGTTCCAAAGTCTTACTTAACCTATTCATAATTTCCAGGAGGAGTTGTGCGACCATGCTTGAAGTTTCATGTAGATTGCTGCATCGTACTAACTCATTTAATGTTTCATAAGCAGAAGAACGAAGCCTAGGATTGCTTGTATCTGCCCGATCAGCTGTAGATAGGAGAGCTGCAACAATATCACCTAGATAAGGCGTGAGCAATGATGAACTCGAATCTCCTCCCTCATATCCCTGTGCCAGAAAATAAATGGCTCCACAGACTTTCTCAGCCACATTTGGAGCATCCCTTATGCTTTCCAATAAAACAGCTATAATCCGCGGAAGATTTGCAGCAGTTAAAACTGAATATTCACTACTTGCCGAATGCAAGAACTCAAATATCCTACCAAGGGTCCATGCAGTTGTGTCCTTGACATGACTACTATGGTCTTTCATTGCATTCAGCAAGAACTCAAGTCCAGAATGAACGAGAGGTGCAAGTTTCTTAACAGATGGACCTTCAAGAATTGAACCAAATGCAAAAGTAGCTGCCTCACGGCATCTCCAGTCACCCTTTGTTATATTACTCTCCACAAAAGGCATCACAAGGGGAACAATTGTATCTCCAACAGTTCTTGCAATGAGTCCAAGACAAGTTCCACCAGCCATAGACAAATTCCAGACACCATCCTCCTGGTCCTGATCTTCCTCTTGCTTTAGCAGTGTTTCTAGCATTAAAGGCACAAGCACAGGAAGCGCCTGATTTATGAAATTAGAATGCGGAGAACTTCCAGTATCTTCTTCCTCACTCTCCTCTTGAATCTGAATCTCTTCATCACAAATTGAGCTCCAGAATTCAATGGCTTGAAGAGCAATAGGCTCCTGGTCTCCTCTCACTGCATTAGAAGTTAAATTAAAAAGAGTCTGCATATATGGCTCAAGGTAACCATAATATGTAGAGGCTATCGAAACAAGACACTCGAGAGATGCTTGTCTGATTTCTGGTTCTTTGGCCATAGCAGTCTCACAAACAACTTTCATAATAAAATTCCTCTCTGTCTCATTTTCGAAGTTAGCCTGAGCAAAATCTAGAGCATTGTAGAGAGCTTTAACAGCTGCAAGACGAACTTCAGAACTATGCTCCATTTGGTTCATACCCTGCACAACAGCAGTGAGGACAGCATTTACTTGTTCCTGCTCCAGGTCTTGAGGAGATATCTCCTCACAAACATAGCCCAATGCCTCCAATGTTGCTTGCTTTAATGGAGCAGGGGAATCTGGCTGAGTCATGTTGTTCAGCAGCTTCACTATAAGCTCCTGCCATTCACGTCGGGGTATCTCAATGGATGCAACCTTAGCAATGACCTGACAAGAGGTGTGCCGTGCTTCAGAAACCAGTGATGCAAGTGTCACCAACAAGGATTCCTTCACTTGGGATTTGATAGATGGATCCATACTGACCCAACTCTGAGTCAGTTCTTCCCTACGGGCAGCATCCTTTGCATCCAGAGAATTCTTCAGTATAAGACCAGCAAGTCTACGAGATTCAGGAGGCTTATGTTCACTTGATAGCTCAGTGGATAACGAATGGATGAAAAGAGGAAGATTCTGTTGCTGAAACTGCTTAAGGTTTTCTTCAGCGACAGTTCGAATCTGCCCATCAGCAGATTGGGCAGCCAACAGAATCTGGGTAATCTCCATCGCCATATTCAAGGCACTAAAGAACAATATAGCAACAAATAGAAAACAAAATAATAAGTAAAATAAGAAATTTAATCCAGTGCCTAACAATAATCTACCTGGAGAAAGTTTTCTAATATAGCAATTAAATTAAATGTATGGACGCTTAATGATGCAACAAACTATTCAGTAAATGACATTTTACTTAACTTTATGCTTAACAATGTAGTTGAGAGAAATCAATATCAATTTTTCTATGCCCACATAAAAGCTGTAAACTCAAATACAACCTAGAAGTAAGAACGTGTTAGTAATTACCATCACTGTAACGAACAAAACAATGAAGATCAAACAACATATCCGTTTTGTTAAGAAAAGTAAACTCCCAGTTCATATCATCTAAGATCAATAACAATCTACAAGTATGCATGACGTGCTAGTATTGATCATCATTGTAACTAACAAAATAAAGATCAAAGAAAACATCAGTTTTGCTAAAATATTCTAAGACCAGAAAGACCAACGCAAATCCAATAGACAAGATAGTTTACTTGTTCAAAATATCCTGATTGGGACATTCAAAAGAATAGTAATCAACAAGCCAGTGATAATCCATACATACCCAAACCAACTAGGAATGAAGCGTAAAAGTTTTTTAAAAAAAAGGGACAGCTGCAATGAAATTCTTGCATGTAAGTAAAAAAAAAGTACTATGCGAAGGAAATGTGTATGAACCTTAGGCCCTGAACCGGACTACTATGCCACAGTCGCCGGTGTTCTTGCATGTACGTAAAATAAATAATATTCAGCGAAGGAAATGTGTAAAACCCTAGCCCCTAAACCGAACTATTATGATGAAGTAGCCAATGCACATACCAAATTAAGCCCTCGTTGAATAAACAAAAGCGCCACAAAGTGCATCCACATTCGAGTACAAATACTTGTTCAAACAAAGAAACAACTCGAAATAAACTGCGACAAAGTAGATATGGATCCGCCACCGACATGAACGATTGCAAGCAAAAAAAAGAAAGAAAGAAAGAAATCGAAAACATAGAAACCATGAAATGGATATGAAAATTTAGAATCCAATCGGTTCGTAGAGAAACCCTAAGTCGGAAGGCGGAGAGCAATACCTTAACTGTAATCAAAAGGGAACAAAGACGAGCGGGGCCACAGATCGGAGGAGAAGATTAAGTGCAGCCTGGGATCGTGGCTTCGATCTAGCGGTCGCAAACTCTAACCTCCCCGTGCGATTTGGGTAAGGAAGAAGCCGTGGATGCGAAACTTTTATAGAAGGGTCTTGTAAGCGAATAGAACGGGGCCAGGGAAGCGGGAGCAGCAAACCCTAATTTCCTTTTTCAAATCGCTCGATCCTCATTAGTCAATGGATTCGAATCCGAATCCGAATCCGATTAGCTGAAATGGGCCGTCCCTGTTAAGCCCAGGATGATAATTACCGGACCAGGGTGCAAAACTAACTGTACCCAAACCACACCGAGAACCTGTTTTAAGATCCGATAATAGATCAGTTATATCTGTATCTGTATGTCCCGGGGCAACAAAATGTTAGGCTGCTGGACCGTTCGCGAGCGCTCCTCCGGGCCAAAATGAAATTTTGCGTGGGCCGTGTTATGCTGGGACGTGAAAGTGGGTTTTAGGGATCGAGCCGCCGACGCTGATGTCGGGAAGGGGAAGAGAAGCGATGGGGCGGACGCCGAAGGCTATCGTAGAGGATGATTACGAGGTATTAATTGTTGATTTTTGTCGGTTAGATTTATGTTTATCAACGATGTGATTTGTACGAGTGAGGCTTTTTAGTTCATGTTTGAAGATTATATTTGCTGTAATTGTATTGTCTTTTTTTTGTTCAAAATTGAGCCTCGCATATGAAACTGGAATTGTTTTTTTTCCCCGATCACGGTTCTGATGGAGCGTCAGTACTAGTCATCCCAATCCCATAGGCATCCTCCAGGAGCTTTAGCTTTGCAATTAAAGTGTATTTGACAGCCATTACGAATTATTCGGCGCAGTATGTATCCGTTCAAGAGTTTCCAAATCAAACTTCTATATACTTAGTGCGTCATAGCTATTCTTTTCATACATCTCTTAGTTCATTCTGTGTTCTTTTTTTTTTGCAATTGATTTCGCCATCTTAAATAACGGATGGAATGCTTGTTTTTCTTTTGGGCAATTACTTTAGAAAAATCCTTCTTTTTTTTTTTCTAGTTTTTTGCCCTGCTGCGCCTCTTTTTCGTTTTTGCCACTTGGCTAGTGAGTAGTGTGGACTTGGCTGGTAATTAATGAAAATGGGACCTGAGTGGAGAAAAAACTGAAACATAGTAAAGGTTGAGGCAAGATCATAGTCTGAATGCATATTAAAGTGTCCATTTCTGAGAGATGCAAAAGGGAGAAACAAAAAAGACTATTACTCGAGAATGATTGGCTAATCAGGTAATATATAACCTTTATCCCTAAGTTTAAGTCAATATAAATAAATAAATGATTTTATTTTTAATAGACGCCAAAAAATCTTAGTTTACCATTATATATTACTAGTGCATAGTTGACAAATGAAGCAGCATCATTTGCACTGGCCTGTATCCAACATGAACTGTTTCCACTTTCCATAGCATAAATTGCAGTATTTACCTGCTGCTTTATTATTAATTGAAACAGCATCTTATTGTTATTAATAACAAATAAATCCAACATATTCTTATTACTACTATTCTTGCTCATGTGAGTCTACAAGAATAACAAGCAAGCAATCTTGGATTCTCTATCTGAGCATAATGTAATATTCATATGTAACCTTCATCCTTTTTATTCTGACTTGGACTGACGTTGATAACATTATTGTACACTATTTTTATGCCAGTTGTTGAGGCATAATGTCGCTTGAAATTTTGTGTATTTGGGTCTGGACTCAACATTATCATTTTAGCAAAGGCAACACATGTTTGTCTGAGATAGTACTCATTATGTTTTATTGTTTATGAATGTATTTTGTGCTCATATCTTTGATAGCTTAGGTTGATTTTTATGGTAGTTTTTGCTACTATGCTTGTGTTAATTCAGACTGAACAAAAAAAGCAAGCTGCTGCTGACGTTCTGTATCAGTATTCTCAATTTGTTATGGTTTGTATTGGGGAAGAAGTTCGGCCAAGTGATCTCAGGTTACACTTAATGAAGGTATATATTCTGTTGCTTCATTTTCACCTTCCCCTCTTCTATCTGCATTGATAACTTCAAATACCATAACCAAATTGTGCAAGAGAGTTTTATTCTTTTATATTCATTGGACATTCTAGTGCCCATTCGTGTAAAGCAAAGAAAATTCCTAAACTATTTTTAAAAATCTATTATCATGAGAACAACCTCTGCAAGATAATGAAATTACTTTCTGACCCCATCAAATATTTTTGCTTGAGCTCACTAAATGATACAAGCATGAGTAGCAATCTCATTGGTAGCCAGGTTCCTGCCCTCCCCTATGCACTAGTCATTGTCCGGGCTAATAGCCTCCGTGATTTACCTCCTCCGTGTTGGCCTAGGGACAGGTTGGCGGAGGCGCTGGGGGCGAGCGAATCGCCTTTTGCCACAATGAGTAGCAATCTCACTTGTGACAAAGCCAAAGGAATAGTAGGCAACTTCCATTTTGTCCAAACTCTTCTTATAAGGTTTTTATCAGTTTCACTTGAAATGGATATGCATATTATAATAATAATTGCTTTTTGTTTTCTTGCAATTCTGGCCATTAGTTTTATCTGTAGAAACTCCAGACTTTTAACTTTTTAATGGCAGATACTTCCTGCTAAGTTTTGGTTTGATTAGTATCCTTTTTATCATACTTAACTAAGATTGGACTTCTGCCAGGAAATATCCGGGATGCCAACAACTTTAAAGAAAGAGCCTTTGCCAGTTTCTCCCGACTCTACAGGTGAACCATCATCTTCAGGAACGACGAAGAGGGACAAATCTCACAGCTCGTGAATCACTTTGTAATATCAAGGTTTGAACTGCCAGTTGCATATTTCAGTTCTATGCAATACTGAGTATTATTCTGTGAGCAGAAGATATGATCAGGGAGTTTAGGAAAGTGAAAAGTGGACCTTTTAGCTTTGCATATCTCAACATAAGCTGTGCTAAATGATAATAGTGTATAAGCTCATGATGAACAATGAACTGTAACTTAGATCCCTGTTATATACTTATATCTGGTTTGCAGGAGATTCCATTTGCCAAGGAAATCACATTGCTTTATGTAGAACCAACTGTGATTTTTAGATTTAATGTTTCATGAATATGTATGGGTATTTAAGATACTGAGGTATATGTACATGAATTAATTCATCAAAATCTTAAATCAGTACTGTAGAATAAGTGTATCCAGAACATGCGTCAGTTTAGTCACACCTTATATGCGTATTTTGAGGTCACTATGCCATAACAAGTATACCCGTCTGATAAATTTATTTTCAGAATTAGTTTGTGTAGAATTAGTTGTGGGTTCCTTGTGATTGGATCTCATACTCCCCCTTTCCTTTTTTTTGAGCCTTGTTCTACTCCATGATCTATTTCTTCTATGGCAATGAATATTGGCAGGTGAGTAGGACTAATCGAGCCGATTGAAGATGAAGCTTGGATGACAAATACAACAGGTTCAATGAGTAGCAGAAAATGAGTTTAAAACTCATGGATAGTCATCGAGCATGACAGCCATCATATATTAAGTGAGGACCCAAGAAGAGCTAATTACATAAAAAGATAAAAATGTTGGATGAGAGAAATTTCTCGTGCGTGCAATTGTTTCCATACATTTCCGAGTAAAAATTTTATATATAAAATAAAGCCTATCCTTTTTATCATTCATTGACTCTGTTCCTCATTTTTTTTTCTAGGATCTTTAAATTGGACGCTTTTGTAGAGAAGTCCAAACTCAAAATTCTAACGAGATGAGTGTAGATATTTGCTCTTTGGAAAACCCATCGGCTGCTATCGTTGCCCTTACGGTGGTTGTTAACCAGCACCCTCGTCAATTTCCTCGAGGAGATTTAATGTTCTCAGTCACATTCTGTTGACTTGACTGCCTCACCACCACCACCAGCAAAAACCTGCAAAACACTGAATCACCAGCAGCAGCAGCAGAAATGTTGGTGCCACAAGCAGTTTGCCGGGCCTCCGTTCCACCCACCTCCCTCTCTTACCCTCCCAGACCAAAAGCAACTCTCCATGGCCCACCTCCGACAACGTCCGCCCCTATGCTTCTCCCTCTATCGTCACTGTTCGTTTCAAAAGCAAAAGCCTGTGCTTTCTGCCTCCTCTGTTCCCTCCTCTTCCCATTCAAATCTTCCTCTAACTGCGTTACCTACTCCCCACAACTTCTCCTTCTCCTTCTTCTTCCTTCCACTTGTTGCTCTCTCCCCCTCCTCATGAAGAGCCCTCGACCACACTCCCCCTTCCGCTTGAATTCCAACGCCGGCACTGGTTGTGTGTCTGCGTTCGTTCGTCGACTGTTGTGCGCGAGCCTCAGCGGCAACGCGGCCGGTGACAGTGGTGCTGTGCAGAAGAAGACACAGCCGGTGAGTCCCTCCGTGGTGGCGCGGATGATGGGGCTCGATTCGATGCCAGTGTTCCCCTGCGCCTCTCCGGAGTCTGGGCGGTCACTTTGTGAAGCTCCTGTTTTCCTGAGGCAGGAGAACGAGAACTTCCTGGTTCTGAGTTTCGTTCCTGAGGAGAAAGTAGACAGAATTGGCAGGAAATGTAAGCTAAAGAAGAGGAAAGAGGAATTCTCCTGCGGAGTGGAGACCAGAAACAATCGCAAGAATTCTGTGCTTGGAAAGGAGAATTCACCTGAGAAAGAGCACAGAAGTAGCAAACCTTGCGGAATGGACGACTGTAACAGCACAAAGAACATGCCTTGCTGCAGCCATCAAGATCTTAGTCCTGTTTCAGTACTGGACTTTCCTTTCCTCATCCGCTACTCTAATTCTCTCGATTCAGGTGAGTTTTAGTAATTCTAATCACCCATTATAGTTGTGCTAATTGTTGGGGTAATCCAGAAGAAGAGGAGATATCAGAGTTCCAGAACCCAAGGAGACTCTCATCCAAGTTTGAGAACCTCAACTGCACAGCTTCAGGTTTTCATCTCCACTCTAGCAGCAGAGAACCGCCCGCAACTCATGAGACAACAAGCAATTTCAAGCCTGTCGGTCAAGATCACAGTCAAAATTGGCTCAGGATTATCGAGCTCATAGAAGAGGAAGTGAAGAACAAGGTTTGGAGGTCGGAAGAGAACCGTGAGATAGCAGCAGAAGTTGCAAAGAAGGTGCTCGATCTACTTCTCGAGGAAACCGTCTCTGAGATTTCCAATTCAATCATCAGATCATGTTCATAAGTGGTATACAGTTCGTCCTCACCATTTGCATGTAATATCAGACATCTATAAATTAGAAATTAATAACGTAAGATGTGGTCGATCATCTAAAGTGCTTGCTTCTCTTCAAGATAATAAGAATGCTTGAATTGACTGAACTGAAACTAACAAAGCTTAAAAAGGTTGCAAAAGAATATGCATTAGCTCAACTACTGAGTACAAGATTCAAAGAAGATTTGAATGCTTAAAATTTTCAGATGACTAGTGTTTTCCTAGATAAAAAAGTTTTCAGATGTCCACTGAGATTTTGACAACTTTCATGCACCACTGTAGACTTAACTATAATCGTTTGAGAAAACATAATATAATGGAAAAGTTATTCATGCCCGGCAACTTCCATGTGATTAACTTCTCATCCTTTACGCAAGGAGAGAGCATCTGTGAGCCATTGAAATTGCCTCAATTTCCTGCTTAGCTGCGCCACTGCGACCACCCGGGGTCATGAAAATATTTTTAAGTTTTTAAATTTGACCAAATTTATTTGATAAGTTTGCTTAGGCATGCATGAGTGATTAGTCTTTTCTTTCTTTTTTTTTTTTGAATGAATATAAATGTAGCAGTTATTTTAATTTTGAAAAAAAAAGAACTCTTAAAAATTTTCCCCTTTTATATTAGAATTGCCTTTGAAGAATAATGTCAAAATGTTGCTTTAAAATTTATAAACTTGGAGATATATTATAGGTTTTCTGTAGAGGTTAAAGGTGAAGACGTGATTTTTCTAAGACGGTTCCACACATTTTAGAAGGGAACAAATTACCAAGGTTTATTCAGCTTTGGTCGAACAACCTTTTTAAATAACCCAAAACAGATAATCCTCAGATATTTCTCAAACTTAGAGGTGCAGGTTGAGAAATTTGTCAATTCCCAAACGATTCGAAATTGGACGACTACCATCAAATAGTGTGAAATAATCATATAATAAAAAACAGAGGATCAATTGGTTATAAATTTATTAAAATACTCTAAAAAGATAAGACAATTGCCCAAACATACTGTTAATTTTTTATTTAAACCCCTTTGGCTTCTTCTCATTATTTTCCTAGTCTTCTTCCTCCCAAAACCGCCGGCCTTTAGCCCCCTTCTCTCGTTGTATGAGTAATTTAGTTTTGATTGTGGCTGGGCATTGTTTGGTTTGAAAGGTTTTTTTCTATTTTTTAAAAGAACTTAAAAAGATAAATAAAAAAATATCTAGAATTATTATTATTTATTTATGATAGGATCTGGTTTCCAGAGCATCAGAAATAATCAAAGTCGTACCTAAGTTCCACGAGGCCTAAAACGAATAATAAAAAGTGACCTTTTTGTTGTGGTAAATAATGGTAAACTTTAATTTGCAAATAATAAATACACTAAATATATAAATAAACAAAAAATAATATATTACATCAATAAAAAAAAGTTAACAAATATTTGAAATAATTGCATAAACACTACTTATCTAGCTATTTTAGATAAGTAAAAAATATTTATCAAATATGCATAATCTAATTGTCAGACTATTTATGTCTGAATTGACAACATTGCTAGGTCATATAGTCTATCCTACGGTATTATTGATCGAAAATCATTTTTGATCAACTTCAACTTCGAGAAACTTCTTTCTGTCGATACAACTGTTAATGATATGATTAACAAAATTTTATAGGCAATATAAATATTTTGGATTAAACCATTCAATTTTCTATATTGTAGCATATCAATTGTTTTGTTTTCATTTGTTAAATAGTATCTCACGACTACTAGCTATGAACATAACTCATTACCATCAACGTCTAAACATCTATCATGACTCAAAAATTGTTAAGGCTCCGTATAGGGCTTCATCAAGCTAGTTAACCACTCGAATCGTAGTAGCAATTCAAGATGTGGCAGCTACAAATGCAAGTTCAAGCATTGGCATTCATAGTATCAATCAATTGCATCCAAAATACATCCCTAGTTTAAATCCATGAAACTCCAACAACGGTAGCAAACTAGCAATGCTCTAAACTAATTACAACATCAAATGCATCACCCTTAAACTAATTACAACATCAAATGTTTTGATGCAGACCATACACTAATAATCAACACTCACATAGAATTGATAACCACCTAAAGCTTATAAGTAGAATGATATTGATACATATTATATGATAATTGATAGTTCATAAGATTCCAATTGGGGCACATATGCATTGATCACCATAAACAACTTCAAAAATCCTAATCTTATAATCTAAACAAGACGATACTCACCCCACATAAAAGAGAGACTTGTTCGTCTCCTTGACCACAACTTCATTGAAATTGATTCGAGCATAAAAAATTAAACGACAACCAACCAAGAACAAAAAGGGAAGAAGCAGAAAGAGAGCACCTGCAATCCTTTCTAAGAAGTCAACGCACCAATCGTCATTTCTCTGGACTCCAGCTGTCACCGTGTTCTTGTTGGCCCTCTTCTTCCTCAGTGGAAATAATGCCGATTGCCGAAGAAGAAATCGTGTGCAAAGAAACCAAGAAAGTTGTGCGTCGTAGACACAGCAGCATCGATGAGTGCGTTGCAAAAGGTGCGTGCCTCAGAACATGAGAATAAGATTTGTCATTTTTTTTTTGGGTATAATTAAAAACAATTGTGCCCTTTCTTGGGCCCACGAGATGGTTTCTTCTTTGGCCTCATGAAAGGTCCGACCCTAGAAATAAATAGTTGACATAATCATAACAAAAAGAGTTATGCGGAGGCAGGAGAAGGTGAGATTTCATATTTAATCGGACTTCGTTCATTCGATTACCCTATTCAGTCTCATTTAAGCATCCAGTCTCAGTGCCTAGTTTTCCAAGTTTTACTTAGCCTTAGGAGTATCTTCCAATGGACAGCAAAGATACCTTCCATCAAGCATCAAGAGTAGCTTCCACTAAGCATTGGAGATAACTTCCACCGAGGAGTATCTTCTACCGAGCATCAGAGATACCTTCCAACAAGCATCGGAAGTATCTTTCACTGAGCATCGGAGATACCTTCCACCCAGCATCAAAGATACCTTCCATTGAGCATTAGAGATACCTTCCACTAAGCATCAAAGAAACCTTCTACCAAGTGTTAGAGATACCTTTCACCGAGCATCAGAAGTATCTTCCACCGAGCATCGGAGATACCTTCCACCGAGCATTAGAAATACCTTCCATCGAGCATGAGGAACATTTTCCATTGAACATCAGAAGCTCCAAAGTTTCTGGTTAAGAAAATGTCTCAATTAATAAGTGGAGAAGCGAGCAGTGGACGCCAGATTTGGGTCCTTTGATTCCTTCTTCCCAATACATGGCGATTAATGAACGGATAAGCGAGTAATAGATGTCAGATTTGGTCCTTTGATTACTTCCTCCCAATACGTGACGATCAATAAATGGAAATAAGTAACGAATTGTCAAAGGTCGCATCTTCACTAACTCATATGAGAGAAAGTGAAACAGGTATGAAGCATCTGACACAAAGATGCTCTTTTGACAACTATATAAGCATCAAGGGGGTAAGTCACAGAGAGGATGATTTTCTTATTCTTGCAAGCAATAGCCACTCTTCTTCATCAAGTTTTCCTTCATCTTCTTCTCTTCTTCCTTTTATCCTACTGGTGATTTACTTGAGTGTTGGAGGGGCAGTGCCAATAGAGCTGGCCTGAGTCCTAATTTGTGTTTATCTCTCAGGTTTCTGGATCTAAAAGGAGTTTGACAACCAATTTAGCTTTCTAGGGAGGAGGAGCCTGGGCGAGCAGAAAAATATGTCATTAAATTAGTGTCATTCATGGAAAAATCCTTAAAAAAAAATCTTATGAGTAGATCTAGAAAAGCGGTAATAGATCTAGAAAAGCGGTAATTAATAGTTATCGAAACATTTGATAGTATCATTTCAGCTCCGTTGTCGAGAATTAATGAGGACAACAGAGATCCAATGTTCTGAGAGAAGATATCTCATATGGTGACAACTGTTAGTATTAGCCCTAGTACCAATTATGAGATGATTGTAAAGGGCTCAATTTGTATCATATGTCATTATTAATAAAAG
>JBBMJZ010380061.1:0-16389 GCA_037833815.1 Zingiber zerumbet
GGGAGGGAGAGCTCGCGGTGGCAGGAGAGAACGGTAAGGAGGGAGCACGCACTGCAACAGGAGGGGGAGAGGTCGCGGCGGCAGGAGGGGGAGAGCTCGCTGTGGCAGGACTGGAAAGGAGAGCTCGCGGCGACAAGAGGGAGAGGGCTCGCTGCGATAGGAGAGGGAGAGCTCGTGACAGGCGAGGGAGAGCTCGCGGCGGCAGGAGAGGGCTCGCGACTGGTAGGGAGAGCTCGGTGAGGGAGAGAGCAGAGCTCGGCGAGGGAGAGAGCTTGCGGCGGCGCTGCGCTTCTGCTAGGGTTCGGCTGGAGACGGCTCGCGAAGAGGAAAGCTTGCGGCTTCTGCTAGGGTTCGCGGCATTTTTTGTTTCTTTTGTTTCACGCGGCATTATTTGTTTCACGCGGCTGACGTGGACTGCACCGCACCATAAGCACCATAACATTTATATATATATATATATACGAGCCAAGTTTAAACTGAGCTAATTTAACTTTTAAAAGGGCTATTTTTGTATTAAGCTCAAGTCGTTTGTGAATTATCTAATTTCATTATGAACCGAGCTCAATCGTAAGAATTAAAGTTCGAATCAAACTCCGTGAATTATCTAATTTTATTATAAACTGAGCTCAAACTTAAGAATTAAAACTTGAATTAAACTCAAGCTGAACTCAAGCTTAGAAAAAAAAAGGAACCAATCTGATCTGGAACATCTTACTATTTGGCTCGATTCAGTTTAATTACACTCCTAGCCATCATCCCTCGACATAAACCCATATCTTCGTTCACTCCAATATAAAATTTCTAGCGGGAAGGAATCATTTAATTGGCCATCCAATTGAACCACTATTTCAATTAGTGGTTATACAACTTCAACTATGAATGGAGATTAAATGTAATATTTTTTTAAAAAAAAATCATTAGCTATTTTTTTAAAAAAAAATAATGAATAAAAGAAAACTTCTCATTCAATAATATCCATAATAATTTAAGAATATGATTCCATACAAAGCGTGTCATTTACCTATTCAATCAAAGCCAAAATTCTTTGAGTTGGATTTTAACCTCATTTAATTTATCAATCTTATTTAATTTTTTTAAAAGATAATATTAATGGCCTTTAAAAAAAGTTAAATAGGTTATTAATATTGTTATTTTTTCCCCTTAACACCTAACTTATTGTGATTATAAATATTTGACCTAAATATCATATGTTCAATAATAATTTATTATCACCTCGGATTATAGTATAGCGGAAGAATGTTAACTTATCCTCCAGACACCTAGGATTTAATCCCCAGTTACGTTGAATTTATAAGAATTTTTCTTCAAAATGGGACGTACAACCACGAGATACTGATCTTTTAGATGAACTTCTCAATTTACCCTAGCAATTGATAGAAAACTTCTATGAGATCAAGCCGGTCACCCAACTTCTGTATTACATGGTTCATCAAAACAAAAAAGTCCTCGATTTGTTACAATGGGACGTGTAACTACGAGATGCTGATCTTTTAGTTTGACTTCTTGATTTTCCCTAGCAATTAATAGAAAATTTCTGTGAGATCAAGCTGGTCACCCAAGTTCAGTATTACCTATTTCATCAAAACAAAAAAGCCCTTGATTTGTTATAATAGGGCAAGGATTAATTCCCTATGGGCACAAGGCACGAGCCCTTGGGAAAAAAAAAACTCCTCTTACCCCTACCTACTTAGGTCAACTGTAAGACTCCGAGATTTTTTTTCATTCACATAATCTAGAAAACTTCCACGAGCTAGGTTAAACCAGTCACTTCCAAAATTAGTCGTGCAACGAGTCAATTTTTCAAACATATAAAGATCGAGTCTTAATTTTAATAAATTAACAGATAAATTTACCTTAATATTGAACTAATAAGTCATCAAACCCACTACAAAGTATTTCCCAATTTATACAATTGATTGGTGAAAATTTCCCAAAGAGCTAAGCATCCAGGATTAGCCAACATTGATGCTAACTTAAAAATTAATAATAATAATTATTTAATAATAAAATTATATATATAATTAAAATTTTCATAACCTACAAAATTGATAAATATTTTTGATATATATATAACTCATGTGATATATTATATACATATCTCACCATACTAAAATTCTGTTCTATCTCAAGGGTCCAAATTATTTTTATTTTTTACTTACCTACAAAATTTTTAAATATCTTTTAAAAAATAAAATAAAATTTTGAACCATTATAACTGTAAATTGAAAATAACCGGCCATTCCAAATCATGAACAATTATATTAAAATAAAAGGTCAACAATTTTCAAATGTTCCAAACCTAAACAAGTATGGTCATGCTCCGTAGACTAGCAAAAGTAGGCACTCAACCAAATTCTAACTGGCATAGCAATTAAATTTGGTTTTAAAATGTGGGGTGGACTTGAATGGTGGCTTAACTGCAAAGGACTAGGGTTCATTCATGATTCAACCTACCACTTCTAGACAATTCACCCCGTGATTGACTAGCATGGCTTCATCGAACAATGGATCGACGAACAAACACTAGAAGGCGCAACAGCCTCAAGTTATCACCTCACCTGCAAGTATTCAGTTCAGCAACTATATCAGCAACAGCAAGTGAACATGACTACAAATGAATATTTGAGAGGAGAAATGGATTATCTGCAACCTGAGTAAATAAATCAATGAACAAATAGCTTGAATCAATTTCAAAGGTGAGGCGAAGGCAAGGAGGAGATTGCTGACTATATCAGCAATTTTTACGATTAGCTAACCTTCCATTTGGCTTCCATTGTTCCAACATTAGAAAAGGAGCCTCCAAAAATGAACTAAAAACTGAACAAGACCATCTCCTGTTCTGAACACTAAAAACAAGCTCCAAAACAAACAACCATAGATTACATGGTAGAGATGGCTTACTAGATGAGCAGAACCGTGTGACTTTGAAGCTTCAAAGGTATTTTGAGAACGATGAACCAATGAAACAAGTAGGGCAAAGAATTTGCAATCTGTGTGGATTCTGGTGGAGATGGAGCAGTGTTATAGAAACTTTGTGCTCTCTGGAAATCTGCTTGAAACATAATAGGACCCAAGCTGCTGTCTGAGAGATCTTTAAGGAAGAAACTCTGGGACAGGAAAGTAGCATTAGCGAAAAATTTGATGCACCAAGTAATACATTTCCAATTGCCACTTACCTGTTAGACACACAGGCTTTGTTTGATGGTTGTAGGAGAGTTGGCTAATTGCTTCCTAATCTGCTTGCATCTCTTTTATGAAGCTTCCAGTACCTGCTTAGTGAAGCATTTTGATCATCTTTTTAGACAGTAAACTTGTAAATGCACCATCAGAGATATGAGCATGCCAATTCTATCAAAAAAAAAAAGTGAAAAGGAGACGGTGCTAATTACTGCAAAAACAATAACAATACATATAAAGATCATAGTTGATTGAGATTTTGAACATACCTATATGAACTTAGGATCACAGAGATATGTACACCAATGATTCTTAGTTGTGCTAATTCAGCTACGATGAAGCATTATAAGAGAACGAAATATTGAACCAGTAAATTTGAAAAGCTTATGAGAAGTTGAGCAAGAGCATTGCGACCCATGAAAGAGAAGACACAAAAGTAACAAAGTAATCCTGTTGAACACTGATGGTTGAGAATGAGCAGTTAGAAGTCATCCTCACTGCAGCTCCATGATAAAGACTTGAACAAGAAAGGTGGAGCACTTTCTAGAATTTTCCTTTATAAATAAAGTAATAGCACTATGATTACATTTTCATGAAAGGTACAACCATTGAGATCTCTCTTCATTCAACTCTCTCTGTGCCATAAGCAGCATCTCCCTTTAATAGTATACAGGAGAGTATTCTAAAAGATACTCAAACTGGAGTAACAATCTCCCTTCTTCCCTCTGAGCTGAATAGAGCACCACTAAAGTTTAAAATCCTAGTTAAAGAAAATTGTCGTGTGAATATGTCAAAAGGCCATCAACCAGCTGGATCCCGTGGTTAGACCACAATCAGCCGTGTTGAACTCCGTGCTTAGCAACCAACAAAGAGGGTTAGTTTAGGCCATATAGCAGCTCGTACTAGAGTCATCAGCTTTACATCCAAGTTAGTAAATTTCCACAAGGAATGTGTTAGTTTCCAGACGAGATAAAACACTGTTCGCAGACATCCTACTCTCCACAGCATCTTGCCCGTTTCGTCTCCTGAAATTTCTGCCACAGGCATAGCATTTCCCGAGGTTCCTGGTAATGAGCAAGGACATAACCAGCCTCACACCCATCAATATTAATCCTTCCTTCATTCACATATTTAATATCTGATCCTTTCTTTTTCATCTCTTCTATCCATATGCCCATTGCAACATCCTCTAGCTTGAACATCTGCAGGTTAAGGTCTTATCAATCAGTGAATCCTATCAGTAATAAGAATGTTATGAACTATGAGACATTCTGCATGCCTCATTTAAGTGCACAATTTGTTTCCTAGTATTCCAATATTTAAAGGAGAAAAATCAATCTTAACAGTTAGAACCAATACCTTCAAACTCCCCTCTTTGTGCCGTTTGTACACTGACTCTGCAATGTCACGGGAAACTACATATCCTGGACCATGAGCCCAAGGCGGGTACTTCTCATCAGGCCATTCCTACATGATCATTATCAATTGAATGAGTATATAAGAATGCAGAAAGCAAGCTTAGGCAATCAGATAATTAGTTTCTGGAATAAACTTTAGTTTGGTGGTAAAATAATCAAGTTTAAAACCAAAACTGAAAGGAAAATGGAAGCACGAGTTAAATATTTGTATAATTGAGATAGCACATAATCTTTAAAGCACTTAAATATGTGCTAAACCACCTAGAAGAAATGTTGATTATTGTTAGAGTGCTGTATTAAGAAAACTCAAAATTTCCACAAGTAGACAGATATTGGTTTCTTTTACCATTCTTAATTCAAATTCAATGTTTAAAAAAAAACATTCTAAGTATATGGGTGCCTTGAAGAGTTTTAAGGAACACTTTCTCCAGATAGTACAAGAGAACATCTTCCTCTAATTGATTTAGATCATCAAAAATCATTCAAGAGCAATAAAAATACAAAACTGTATTCTACATTTTTATTTAAGAATTTCAAATATATTAATTTGTAGTTTTGTTGCTCAATATTGAAACGGCATGCAAACAGACCATTTGTGCTATCAAGGAGGCAAAGAGCAAGGATTACAACCACACATGGGAATTTTACCTTGGGACAGACAACGGCCAGTTCATCTATATCTCTATTTAAGAACTATGTTTATAATATTTCATTAAGTCTATATATCTCATTGGATTGTTTTAAATGAATGATAATATGTTACTTCAAAAGAATTGGATATTTACTATAAAAACCTAACAGATATTGTCTTAAGAGGAGAAATAATGCACTAAATATCCAAAGAAGTAAATCTGTGGTTGATGGGAAAACATTATAAGCAAAAACTATAAAACTCCCCGTATAAATATTATGTATCTCCAACTTGTTACGTAAACTAAAAAACATAGATTTACACATCACCATAATGTATGGAAATATAGTAGCCGCATGCAAGGCAAACCTTTGAATTACCAACCTTCCCTAGTTCCCTTGTATCTACCAATGCTTACATCAGAATTATTATTTAATATTCAAGTAGCTCTTGATTCTCTTCAACTAGTTGCTGCCAGTTAGATTGACTGGGATGCAGTTTGTTGATAAGGTCCAACAATAGCAGGATTTCAAAGACTCACTCTTCCCATTATATCTCCCAATGAAGAGAGATACTTTGGTAAAACAAATGATCCTCAGGGAAAGTTATATCACACGACACAAAAATTTTTATTGATAGTTTGCAATAGCATCTGCATCCTTTTGGCTTTGAAGAATACTAAAGAAAGATATTATTCTCTTTTTTTTGGCTTTTTTTGTGTTTAGTAGGGAATTGAATATGAATCGACACTGTAAATTTAAACACTTTCTGGAGGAGATTTTAGGAGTCAGACATGAGGATAGGTGTCTTGAAGAGTCCTTCAAACATTGAGGTTGTAGGAGGCAGTTAGGGATGAAGATAGTGAGCATCAAAGTCCGAACAACTTCTCAAACAAATGTCAACTTTTTTTTCTCAGCCACACCCTTTTGTTTTGTAAATTTCATTCTCAGTTCATAGACATGTGAAGTGAAAAATTCCATTCTTGACAAGGTAGAAATGTTTGTGGCCATTATCAATTCAAAAAATATAAATGGAAGACTGAATAATGTTTCAAACTAATTTGTGAAACTGCTTAAAAACGGCACTAATATCATACTTACATTTCTCTCATAAAGTAAAACCAACATACTATCATACGGTCATCTATAGAAGTACAAACCATCTTGTTTAAGATAAATTTGGATTTCATTCAAGAATATCACTGTGTATTAGCAAAATGATTGAGAGGGTGAATAAGCCATATTAACTTTCACCTTTGGGGTTCTCAAACTTGATCTGAGATGGCAAACTTTATTCAGCCACTGACACTAAAACTTATCTTGAAAGGTGATGATAAGACTTCAATGGCCAGCTTTTTTCAAATTATAGATTTTTTATTATGACTCAAAAATGCATATCCTGCCATCCACCTCCCCACTTTTGACCTTTTTATAGAATGATCAAAGGGCACATTTTGTGTATCAAAAGTCAGCATAATAATGAACACAACATAAGCAAGGAAAGATACAATAGCAATGCCAGTTAGAACTTAGAAGTTAGAACACATTTTATAGGATCTACCACTTAATCAAACACATATCAGTGTATAATAATAAGCAGACGAATTACCTGAAGTGAAATGTACCACTTGCTCTCCACATTTCGGTGAGGTTGTGAATCTGAGTTGATCCTGCCATATAAAAGTCCGCTTGTGATATTTGCTCCCGCCAGTGAAGAAAGCACCTCATCAACACGGACAAAAGCATCATCATCTGTTTTCATTATGTATTTGGCTGATAAAACATTTGTCTGTCAAACAAGTAATAGGTTTTAGATAGTAAAATATCAAGTTAACAAGTTAGGCCTTCAGAAACAAAGGTCCAAACATACCCCATATATGCAAATAGCAATTGTTTTCAACGTAATTAAGCTATAATAATCCACAAATGGCATCAGTTGGATGTCTCCATATGTAACTGCCTCATTCCATAGCTCCTCATTGACCATTTGATTTTTATGCTGCATAATCACACCACATGATTTAGGTAACACAAAAATGGAAATACTACAATCATGGAAGCCAGGAGAATTAAAGAGTAGTTAATATAGTCAAACTCTCAACAAAAAAAAAAAATCACTATAATGCGGCCCAAAATTAGGGTTACATTGAAGTTTTTTCTAAAATAATAGGCAACAAATCTACCAAGAACAACAACTGAGTCTTATCCCACTAGGCAACAAATCTACAGGAGGAAAAAAATTGATAAAGTATGCAACTTCAGAAGTAAACTTTGGTTCAAGAGAAACAATAAACCAAATCTGAATCATTTTTATTCTAAAAGGTATTCATGCTATTCTTAATCAACTAAAAGCATTTGCAGTGTAAAGGAAGAAACTGAAGATGAGACTAAAATTTAGTCTATACTGCTACAGCAGCAGCAACAAGAAAAATAACACACGAAGGCACTCCAGGTTCAGTAGCGTTTGTCATCATAATATAAATATCTTGCCAAGCTAGAGATTATAGTCAAATCCAATTTTTTTTCATATAAGCCTTAGTAATAAATTCCCATGAACCTATTGACTAGGTCCCAAGTATAGAACTGAGATGAAATGAACAAGATGGTGACAATTTAACAAATTGCATTAGTCAGGCACCAAGATTGTACGAGCCAATGCCTGATGGCAACAAATGCCTTTCTTGTCAGACCCAAGACCCTAACTCCATGTCACACACTCTCTTATTTTCAATCTCTAAATTATGAAGTACTATGTAAAATTCCAACAATATCCAACTGAATTTATTGAATTAAAATTTGTCACACCCCATTTTAGTACCATAATTTGAATTGTGGGTTTAATAAAGAAATTTTATAACTTTAGATAAGTGAGTTCCTATTAACTTGCCTAGTTGCCTCAACATTTAAAGCCAATGGTCATTGGATCAGTTCTGACAAGACATTGATATGTATTATGATATAACATTCACTTCAACTAATAACTTAAAATAATAGGTTATTTCTTGATGATACAGACTGGAGACGAGAGGGAGAGTAATGAGAGATCTAAATGCATCCAAGAATATCAATTAGATTAAGAAATAATAAAGCCTCCTCGCTCACCAGGCCTACAAAAAAACGTAATACAAGAAATAATAAAGCCTCCTTGCTCACCAGGCCTACAAAAAAACGTAATACAACTATTCCAGTCTTCACAGCATCATACTGCATCCATGTCCTTCTAACAGCCATTCTCTGTTTGAAATTGTTTGCAGTTGAAAATATGCCAATAAAAAGATGAACAGCTTGGTGCATAGTTATGGGATTTGACTTCAACAATTCTAAATCCATAACATGCTCAAAATCCTCAGAAGTAGGTAACCCACTGGCAAGGACAGATATCAATTTTATGTCTCCTGAAATTCTTACTTCACTAACAAGCCATGGCTCCAAGCTCTGACAAGCCAAAAAAAATGATAACATACAAAAGTTAGACGATTTCCAGAAGTTACATAAATAACTAAAAATTAATATACAGATTGATTCTAGGTAGAAATTACTTCTCTGAATGCAAATGAAGTTATATGTCTTCCATCTACAGTCATCTGGATTCCCTCAATTCCCACCCTAATAGTAGCAATGGAAAGAAATCCTTGCCTAAATGGAAAATATTTTCTCTGTTTATCTCCCTCTTTATTGAGTGGAGATGGTTTAGAAACATTGCGATGCCTATTTGATGTGAAAACCTTTTTGTCATCATTACCAACCATTGAACTGCATTGTTCCAAATCATCCACTGCAACGAACAAAAAAACCAGGAATACTTAGAAAAAGGAATGTAGTTGAGTATACGCTGCATTACTAATCTCACAAATTCAAATCTCCCAGTCTCAACTAACCCCAATAGATACAATCATCAAAGTCATAATACAGTCTATCCCCAATAGGAAGATTGTAAAGAATATTTGCATGTCCTTGCAGCACAAATCCAAGATTCTTGAACAAATAAATGTGGCTTTTGGTGCTTGTAGTTGACTAGTACTCTCGAGTAATTTCTACAATCTAGCAAGGAACTAATCAAAGTAAAGAGAGACTCAGTAATCTGCATATTTGAGTAACAGTTTTTGTAGTTTGAACAAATAGGAACCATCAAGAAATAAATTGCATCAGACCAGTGAAAAGGGATAGGAAATATCTGTATGATAACCAGAACCAAACATCCATTCATCTTTGCTCTTATTAAATGATTGTTTGAACTTAGAAACATAAATTAAACCAGATCATTAACATGAATATCTAAAATATAATTTTTCAACTGGCTCAAAATGATTACCTTTCTTACTACTGTCAGTATTTGAAGAAGGGCACCGCTCCTCTTCACCCCAATCATTAGTTGCAGACCAAGTATTCTGAACAATCACTGGATCCTCTGTTAATTTATCACCTTGAAGCCGAACATTGTAGTGAAGAATTATAGGAGGATCAGGTTCCCCGGGAAGAGCTGTTCCTACTAAATCAATGCGGAAATTGCCAACAAGGCCACCAGGAGTACCAATGATAGTAATTGAAGAACCTTGAATCAAGCCACATGGTATTTTCAATTTAAATGTACCATCGGCAAATCCTGAAGCATTCATGTTTTTAATAGAATAAGGGCATTGCTTATCTTTATCTTTCTGCAGATTACTTTGGTTAGAATTTTTGCCCTCGATTACAGTCATAAGACTTTCCCATGCAGAACTAGCTTCCCCGAGTGCCTCAACAGCTTGAGGTAACCCAATAGAGTGATTTACTAGGTGATGCAGATGATACCATGTTTGCAACGACTGTTTCCCTGTCTCGGAGAGATTCCTTTGTGTAAAAAGATGCTGGGCTATCACATTGGCTGAGACTACTGAATAACCATCCCCTGGATTTTGGATTGCAGGTGCATTTTCAGAAGCCACCCACTCAAGATGTTCTGAAGAATTATGAGACAGGTGACTTTGAAGTAATCTTTCAGCTAGGGGGTTCTCCAATATCCCATATCGTAAAATCAACAAGGTGAACAAAAAACCTAACACAACACCTCCTGACCATATCTTCATCTTTCACAAAATGCAAGTTATTAATCTATTCAAACTATCATACCCATAGTCATGTCTTTGGAAAGTCAGATGTCCACTCTTTACATCTAGAATTGTCTTTCATGCTAATTGATGGTTTAAAGTAAACGCACCTGCATTTAGCATAAGATAGAATTTAGTACATATAGACCCAAAGACAAGAGTAGAACACTAAGACAGAATGTTAATACTATATCTTGGAGTTAACACTGATTTGTACGTCAATGAAGGCAAAAGATACAGAAAATCACATCTGGACTTTTTAACGCCAAGCAAAAAACAATAACAATTGAAGATAACTGGGTTTTGAATTCTTGAGTCCTCAAAAAACATAACATAATTATCAAAGCAGGAATTGGTAAAAGCATTGCATGTATCAAAAAATTGAAGTAACGGCTTTATCAAATCAATAGGAATGGTGCGTACAACATCAATTAAAAAAATTAAGGAAAGAAAATGAAAATAAATAAGAAAAAAACTGTCCAAAACCAACAAATAAGATATTAGCGTATATTAAAAGATAAAATTAATAGTATTGCAAAAGTTAACAGTGTTGTACGTATATGATACTATCCCCAAATAGACATATTCAAATAACCCCTTCAAAATATTATCTATAAACTATTAGATTTGTTATTAATTTCTTCTTTCTAAATATTATAATTTAGATTAGGTCATTAGATTTATAATTATTTACCCTTTCAAAATATTAGAATAGGTTATCAGACTTATTAATAATTTTTATATTGATTTGGTATTATTGTATGGCTATATATAGAACCATTATGTAATCTTATTGGAGGTGATCCTGTCAGAATAATCATCCAATCCCCTTACCCTCATACTTTCTTTGATTCCCCACGAGATAGGACCAGGTACCTATCAGTATAGTTACTAAAGTAACAATAGTAAGACATCAAATTACTTAATAGATATTAGATACCAAGAATGCATAGCCCTAATCTAATTCAATGCCTTTATATCATTAATATGTACATATTTAAACCATAAAACTGCTATATAGTTAACAATATAGTTAAAACCTACTAAAAAGTGATTGGTTAATATGTTATTATTTAACAAGTTAGTATTACATAATAAGTTGATAAACCTAATTCAATTAAAAGCTATTTATTCCACCTCATCCGAGGGCACAATGGCATTGCTTCATCAGGCTAATCCAGAAAGCAAGCACACTGCTGCCTTTCATATATTCTTAATTGCTCAATTGCTACACTGATGATTGTTGAAGGCAAAAGATGCTCCACGTCCATTAGTCTCAAAAAACAAGTGAGATGGTTTAATATATAAATATAAAACTAATTATTTTCCTAACGACTTAAATTTTGGGGGTATGTGGTTAGCCAATCACTTTCAATATGATACCAGAACAAGAAGTAAAGGTTCAAGACCTACTTGTCGCTTGAAAAAAAAAGACTTAGTACCTTTGAGTTAAGATAGGTGTGAAGTGGCATGTTGAAGGACTTTCTCCATGCCCATTAGTCTTAAATAACCAATTATGGAGATTGAAAATATAAATCTAAAAGTAGTCTCTTCCTAATAGGTTAAGTTTTTGACATAATTGCTGAGCAATCAATTTCAATTATGATCTTCCTCTGGTCTGTTGTTCTCCCATCATCAATCGCTTCGCTACTGCTCTGCTTTGAGTTTAAGAGCACGCAAGCATCTCTCTTTAGTTGAGTTCAAGTTTAAAGTTACATGAGAACTAGAGAGCCATGTCTTCAACTCTTAGGTAACAAGATTTATCAGTGATATTGCATAATCAAATCTGCACTCTCTCCCTTTCACCTCCATTTATCAGTGATATTGCATGATGCCTCAACTGATTTCTCGAAAATCAGTCAACTCATCCAGCTGATTTCTGGCAAATCTAGTTGCACGGTTCATACCATTTCCTAGGGTATTCCAAGGAACCACTGAGGGTTCGTCAAATGCTCAATCTCACAAAAAATATCAAAAGTTTGAAACGACCTTTGCCAATGTCAAACTCAGTTGAGTAGAAACAAGATTAACCGATGTTGACAAGTTGTTTATAAAACCTTATAAAAGTAATCATAAGTTGCCTAACTACCAAAAAACCGTAACATGAAAGCAGAAATGTTCCCAAACAATAACAACCAATATATTTGCAACTCAATAGTAGAAACAACCATGGACCAATAATGAGTTTATGCCAACATAGGAAGCATGAAAAACTTGTTAAATATCCTCCACTTCCATAACTCGTAAGTAATAAAATGCCAAGGCCTTCACTTGTTAAATATTCTCCTCTTCCATTACTTGTAAGTAGTAAAATTCCAAGACCTCCTTTTATATAGTAATCCAAACTTCAAACTTGGAACTTATTATCAATTTTCATCTACAGTGAAAAAGCGCCACACATTTCGTGTCATCTAGGTGACTGTTGGATTCATCTTTTTCCCGCGACCTACTCAGTTTCTTAAAGATCCCGCAAGAAGGAAGACTTAGGAGGGAACTCCAGAGCAGAAGGAAACCCCACCACCACCTACTGCCCACCAATCCCTAGTTTTCAGTATCTCCAACATAATGTATTCCTGACACCAAAATTATACGTCTTCAGTACCTTTTTTCCCCCCTTTTCATCTCTTAGATGGATCATCATATGTATGTGCTGATGTAGAACTAACTGAAAATAAATAATAAGCAGCACCGATATCCCTTCCTTTCTCTTAAAAAGCAACACCGATCTCCAAGAGAAAGGAAGATATAGGTAAGTCTACCACGGAATCTGACACAATCAATGCCCAAAATAAGCAAATTACAACGAGAAGGCTCGGGCTCGTAGGACGTTAGTGTCTTGTGAGCATAAAGCAACTGCCGAAACTAAGATCATGAGCCGAGAAAGTGCATCAGACGAGTTATTCTTCCGCAAAAAGCCAATTTGAGAAGGCCAGAGCTGAGCAGAACTAACATTTCACACCTCACGAAATCCATCAACCGGAAAAACTTGCGGTTAAGTGACGAAGAAGTAAATTTAGTAAAATGCGCCGTTCGAACAACGGATAGCGTATCAATTAGGAATTTTTTTTTTTTTTTTTTTTGCAAAGCCAGCAAAACAACGTCGCATTCCGCGCCAAATCTGGCTGAAGCACAAGGGAAACAAAACAAGATCGACCATGGGGGAGCAGGAGAACCATTACCGGAATTCGGCACTCAAGCAGGCGACGAGGAAACCTCTCTCCCTGACTCGCCTTTCCACGCCAAAGCATCGAGCATGATCAAGATGCGAGACAAACAAATTCGAGGGAGAGAAAGTGAGAAAAAAATATATCAAATAAGAGGCATTTTAATATTGTAAGTAAGTTTAATAATTCAATAAAAAAACCGAGCTTAGGTAGCGAGTGAGCAACGCGTCCGGTGAAGATAAGAGACGAGTACGAAACAATATGTAACGAGACAGATGTCGCCTTTCCGCGACGGTAAGCACACCGACGTGAAAATGTGGGTGACGGGAACAGTCATCAGATCAAGAGTCGGTAGGCGCGCTGTTCTTCTCTTCGCCATCTCCAATGTCCTTTTTTTTATAATATATAAAATTTGCGCATTGATTTAAAACTTAAACTAATTGAGGGAGTTTGTCGAGAAACTGCACGAGTCGTTGTCCAGTTTCGACTCGTGCAGTTTCGCGAACTAACCGCTGCCGCGCCACCTCGGCGAATCGGGATCGTCTCCCGCTTCTCCTCCCCCTCCTGTCGTATTTCTCTCCGCACCCTCCTATCTATTGGTTCGTAAGCGCTGGGCCCGACGGCTTCACCATGTTATAAGGCAGGTGAGCTGCTGCGTGCGAAGATTGAAGTAAGAAAGTTGTTCACCAAGCCCGTCTCTAATTCGATTTGGTAAAGTGAACCTATTTTCGAGTACACAGCCCATGGCCAAGCCGACCCTGTTCGGACGTCCCAATAGCAGACCTGGTATTAATGGAGTTAGTTGGAGTGGGGCCCAATGTGGATGGCGACAAAGGACTCATATTCCCCTTGTGACGAGTGGTGCTCCTTTCCTACTTGCGGGCCTCACCATCACTACCTGCAATCACGACGAAGGTACGAACATGGGCACGCGAGAGATTCTTCTCGGAAATTTCCCTTTGGGCGGGCTCGACGGCTGTAGAAGACTTGACTTTTGCGTCCAGATACTGACTGGCAACTTTTTTATTTCACCCCGCTGGCTTTATTTAATTAGGGATTGCCTCACCAGTCTCGACGAGTTGACCGAAAACCAGGCCTGCCCTTCCTTATTTACACCCCTGCCATAATATTTTATCATGAATCACACTGTGCGTTTATTTATTTAATTATTTAATTATTAGTTCGAGTATGACACGCATACTTGGGCAACGAATGCCTCGTTGTTTGATTATTTGACACGCATAACACAAATATATATGTATAATGCTATTTCTTTTTGGTGTTGAAAACGCGTCGTGCAGGTTTGTGTTCTGATTTTCTTGTTTATTAGATTTATTTATCTATTTATAGAATTACTGGTGTCTTTGTTCTTCCGTTTGCTTTAGTTGACTTTGATGGAGGATTAGGTTTGAATGTTAGGAAAGAAAAGGTTGAAAGTTTGGGTAGACTTGGTCGTAAGTCAGAACAAGTGACAGTGATGGTTAACCCTACACCGAAGGTTTGTGGGAATTCGTAGTATTTAAAAAGTTTAATAAAAAAATTGAATCATTATAGAGGTAAGATTCAAGGTTTATAATTTAAGAATATTTTTAATAGTTTAATTTTTAAATGAGTATTTTTTTTTTTTTATGATCCTAATATTTCATATCAATAATATAAAAGTTTATTGAAATATATCTGATGGTTAAAGTTCTAAAAAGGTGGAACCGTCATTCTAGCGGGCTCCTGGGCCCAACCCCATAGGATTCCAGAGAGAGTAAATCACGGTTAATGCTGGGCAGGAAAGGTGACTGGGGTCGAAGGAATTTTTTGTGCAGCAGACCAGAGTTTTATCCCCGTGTGCAACTAGCGACCTTCGACCCCACGACCTTATTTGCAAGCTGCAGGGACCTTACCAGCTGATCCAGCATGTGGGGGGCGATTCAATTTATAGCATTAGTTGTATGGTTACATGTATATTACATTAATTTTGAAACAATGAATAGATTTAAGTTTTTACTGTTGCTCTTAAAGTACAAATCTTAAACCTTACCCCTATAATGGTTTAAAGTTTTTTGTTTAGCTTTTCACAAACCTCTAAAAGTAGTAGTGAAAACTAAACTTGCTATTTTGTCTTAAAATTGATGTAATATGTATAAATTCATACAACTATGTGTTATAAATTGGACCATAAAAAAATTTATTTACAACTCTAATCATTAAAGATGTCTAAATAAAATTTTATAATGCTAATATGACATATTGGAAGTATAAAAAACCTCATCTAGAACTCTACTGAATATGCCCTAAGGGCATCTCCAATTATTAGAGTTTTAAGCCACATTAATAATATAAAAGTTTATTGAAACATATCACTCCGATGGTTAGTGTTGGTACAACGAAGACCGGCAAGAGGAAGGTGAATTGTCTGTCAATAAAATTTACCCTCCTCAAAGCTTTTCAACTAAAAAATAATGCAACTATACTAACAATAAAAGAAAAAGATAAACAGAATTTTAACCTGGTTACTACCAAAAAGGTTGTTAATCCAGGACGATGAAAAGCGCAGTAAGAAACTCCTTCTCTGAAGGCGGAGAAACCTTTTACACTTTGAAAGCACAGAAGTTGCAAAGAATGAGAGTACAAGAGTTGGTTTCGTTCTGATATCGTTCATATTGAAAGCTGCCCGAGATTCCTCTTTATATAGGAGTTCTAGAGCTTATCAGATAACCTGATCTTCGGGATCAGGTTTTGACTCGAGAGGGATCGATCGACCGATCCCCAGGTTCGGTCGACCGAACCTGCTGCACCTGCCCAGCTTCGCGTCCAGATGCACTCTCTGTGGATCGAGCTGAGGTTCGGTCGACCGATCCTTGGGTTCGGTCGACCGATCGGCCAACGGTCTTCAGCTGA
>JBBMJZ010380070.1:0-16389 GCA_037833815.1 Zingiber zerumbet
TACCATGACGTTTCTCTACATCAGTCTTGTATTCATTGAATTTATCAAAGTACCCAGACTTACAGCACGTTAAATAAATATATTCTTATCTCGAATAGTCGTCTATAAAGAGACAGAATATTTGAAATCACCTCTTGCCTATATAGTCATAGGACCATACATATCATTATAAACAAATTCTAACACATCTTTGGCTCTATACCCCTGTGCTTTAAAAAGTCTCTAGGTCATTTTACCTTTCAAGCAAGATTCACAAGTTTGAATCACCAATGAGCCCAAAGATCCATCAGCTACTAACCTTTGAATCTTACTCAAGTTAATATGTCATAACCTTGTTACTAAGTATGTAGGGCTAAAAGATCCTTAACACTAGGCTGAAGCCTAGTTAGGTCTAGAGGACCTGATAATGGGCATGAAGTCTAAATAGGTCAAGGAGTGACATGATATTTGATAGGAAATCCAGTTGGGTCTGCAAGACTTGACAACTGGCTGAAGTCCAGTTGTGGTATATGGCAGGAAGACTTGGTGGATCGAAAAGTCAAGCAGGTCTGCAATGGTAACTGAGGTAAGCATTGGAGGAGAGAGTTCCAATGAGAGCGAGTCCCAATTAGGGGCTATAGGCTCCAGTCCAGCTTAGAACTATTTTGGAAGTCTAAATTGAGACCATGATTAAATGCTGATATTGGGAAGACAAGATTTAATTAATAATCATTCTAATTATGTTATACTGTTCTAACTCTGTGTTGCAGGTTATTTTTACTAACACTTTGATGTAGGAAAATAAGGTTGGAAAAAGGGCTCCAGGCGACCGGGGTATGTTCAGGCGCCCAAACTTTCAAGTGCCCAAAGGTGCTCTAGGTATTTGGACAAGTGGATAGGCGCCCCAGATGACGATTTGAGGTGGAGCTCACTAGTTAGCTAGCCCACATCAGCGGTCCGGGTGCCCGAAGGTGGATAAAATTTACGGATAAACTTTTGACAAGGTATAGCCACGTCAGCACACTCTAGGCGCCCGGAACAACCTATATAAGCAACTTCGACTAGCAGCTCTAAATCACCAATTCCTATGACTTTCATACTTGCATGCTGCTCCGAAAAGGTCTCCGGGATACCAAAAAGCTGCTCCGACAAGCGGTGCTCGAACTTCCATTTTTGTATTATCGGTATACTTATATTTTCTACAATTGCATTTAATCTTTGCATTCATCATTCATGATTGCCCAACGAAAGCACTCGGTGAATGCGGGCCTTAGAGTAGGAGTTGTCGAAGGCTCCGAACTAAGTAAAACTACTTGTGTCAGCACTTGTATTTTTTCTATTCTTTTCCATTGCGTATTCTTGATTTTTGAAAAAGTGAAGAATGTTATTCACCCCCTCTAACGTTTTTACAATCCCACACTTTCTACTAAAAAAGTCTCTAATTTTCTGATAAATATTATCTCACTTCTCCAGATTATCAGAGTAAGTCTCCTGATTCAAGTTCTCATGTTGAACATACTCATCAATTTCTCATTATCATTTAATTTATCCACATTGACAGCTTTAAGGACTTATTCAGGTGGCATTTAGTTTAGGGGTTTAGGAATGAGCAAATAGATTGATTCCCAAACCTTGTGTTTGGTTGATGAGAATGAAATTAAAATTTTAAAATGAAATCTAAAAACTTGGGTATTGATGAAACTTACCTCCTCCCTTGGGTTTTGATGAGAATGAGAATGAGAATTAAGTTTTGGATGAAAATACCCTTAATATATTTGTTCAATTTTTCTTTCATATCACTTTCTCTCTCCTCATTCTATTATTACACTTTCTCTTTTACCATACTTTCTCTCTCCTCAATCTCACCATTATAGACTCTCTCTCCTTATTTTCTCTCATCACACTTTCTCTTTTCATTCTTTTTTTATCACACTTTCTCCCTCATCGCACTTTCTCTCCCCTCATCCTCTCTCATCATGCTTTCTCTCCCATCATATTCTCTTGCCTTATTTTTTTCTCATTACATTTTCTCTCTCATAATGCTTTCTCTCTCCTCAATCTCTCCCATCACACACTCTCTCCTCATTTTCTCTTATCACACTTTTTCTCTCTTTATTCTCTCCCATCACACTTTTCCTCTCATCACATTTTCTCTCTCCTCATCCTCTCTCATCATACTCTCTCTCATCACGCGCTCTTTCCTCATTTTCTCTCATCACATTTTCCCTCTCTTCATTCTTTCACATCACATTCTCTCACATTCAACTTTTTCTCACGTCTAATTTTTTCTCTTATTTTTCTCTAAGGGTAAAAAAAGAAATTTTAGTTTAGTCCGATAGAAAATATTCAACTAATCAAACACTAGTTTTAATAGTGATATCCATGCTCATACTCATTCCCATTTCATAGTACTATGATTCCCATTCCGATTCCTAGGAAAGAACCAAAAACCACCTAAATGTAGCTAACAAGATAATTAATAAAAATTCATACCATGTTAATAATAAAAAAGTAATATCACTATTTATACCAAAAGTCGAGTTTAAAATTCAAAGTTTTAATCCAATACAACAAGAAGTAAATAATGACTAGACTAAACATAACTAATCTTTTAATTCATCTACACATGTACATCTTTTGTGAACTTTAACTTTATTGCATCATTTATGTTTTGTTGTCTTGTCTTTGTTGGATCGATTGCGGATGCCCACTTATCAATAGACCCGGGGTGCTTTGATTTCTTTTTAGAAGAATCTCCTTCCACTTGAGAGTCTTCATCCTTTATATCAACACCTATATTTACTTCCACCCTCTCTTTTTTTATTTCTTCCACCTTTTCTCGCTTCTTATTCTAGTTTTTTTCAAGATAAGCTCTTATTCTTTTTTGTCTTCATCAAATGCTTTAGGACATGCTTCAACTTGCTCTACAATACTTGTAATATGATGCTTCATCTGATAAACTCCCCCCTAATAAGCCTCTTACATAATTTACATCTGATCCAATCTCTTTTTCTTTGCAATACAAAACCCTATAATCCCAATCAATATCATTAGACTTTCGCTTCAATTCTACCTCCAGTTGTTTCTCATTTTCCACCATTAATCTTCAATAATCAAATAAAAGATCAAAAATTAGAAGTTAGGACAAAAATTTACTATAAAATATATTAACTAATAATAAAAAATTTAATATATATATATATAAAATAAATAATATAATTTTATTAGGTTTTAGTTAAGTCTATTTAAATTATCCTAATCATAACTAGAAGTGGATTAAAATTATTAATATAAAGTATTCGATTAAACCTAAGTTTTAAAAAAGGGAAAACCTAATTTTGATTTCGAAGGTTTTGTTTCTTTGGAGGCTTGTGCGACAGATGCCTTGCAAGACCCGTTGTCGGGCTTGGGTGATGCGTTGGGCCCATCGCCAGGTTGGGGCGATGTGTCGCGGTGCCCAGGTCCGGCGAGGCATCCGTCGCGTGAGCCCCTAAAAGAAGCCGAAACTTCAAAATTGAAATTAGTTTTTGAAAGCCTTACCTAATGATGGCAACAGACGATGATCGAGGACGACATGGCGACAGCTGCTGCGAGGCGGAAGGGGAAGGAGGTGAGTTTTTTTTGACATCAAAGTAGCGAAGATTTGTTTTTAACCTACATGTTTGACCTTGCCTTAAAAGGCCGCCTTCGACAAAAGCGGGGTGGGTGAGGTTCACCTCTTGCCTAGGCGTTGCCTAGGTGGTCGCCTCAAGCGCCATTTAGAACACTGGTGCCAATTTAGTCCCGATTTATTTTAAGATTTGCTATCTTGTTAATAGCTTCCAATAAATTTTTGCTTAAGAGAGAGATTATTCACAATTATTAATAATTAGAAAAGGATATTCTATGGACATTATAAATATGTGCACATATATATATCAATCGCATATAAGAGGACCAGAGTTCGAATCCCAATGGGAATGATTCTAGAGGTTAGCTTTTGAGTATGTGTAAGCAATGCTTCGGATTTACCCGGCAAGCGAATGGGGGGAAGGCTGATCAGGTGAAGCCTAGATACCCGGATTACTAAAAAAAATTATAGCATACTAACCAGATGGCTTTTGACGCATTCTTGTTCAAACGATATTGATGATTTTAGTAGAAACATTGTTGTTTCCAAGGATATTAATCTTTTCTAGTGTGCCTAGAGGATACAAGTAGTGAGGGACTAGATGACACGTGGAGACGCATGGAGTCGTGCAACTATAGTTTGGAAGTGAGAATACATGCGGTGCAAATTTGGAATGAAATATGGGTTTTAATTTTGTTCTACAGTTATTTGATAATCTCTTTAATTTAGGAGAAACTTTTAGTGTTAGGGTTGTTTTGGAAGTATTTTATATGCCTAAATTTGTTTCCTAAGTTATTTGAGTTGTATTAGGTAAGTGGACATTTCTTACCCATTTAGATATGAAATGTGGAATGAACCGACCAGTTAGATTGGAAAAGATGAGACCTAGGTCCTTGTTTGTCTAGTTGTATGAGTGGATCAGATGTGCAATTGAACCGGTAAACTGATTGTTTTTTTTTTGTCAATTTAAAGATTTGTAGAAAATTACAAATTGACTAGGTTGGCAGAACTCTTAAAGCTACATTTTTTTTTTTGAAGAATATCCTTCAATTGTCATTTGATACTAAAGGACAAAACCATCTTTATATAATTAAAATCATAAATCCTTAACATACATTCTCATTGCAGAATCGAAACATCCAAGCCCTAAGTCAGTCTTCGTCACTTCGTGTTTATTCTCTTGCTAATCAGTGCAACATCCACGCCTTAGCCAAGTGCTATCCATATGTATCATTTTGACTGCAATATTTTAATAGAATTTATAAACCAAAGTGCTTGGTGTTTCATGTTCATTTTCTTGTGCTATGTAAAGTGGTATTAGAGCGAAAGCCAAATGGTTCAATTTTGATATAGTTTTTGCTCATCCTTGTAGCCTTGATTTGTCTCCTTATAGCCTTGGCTCATCTCTTTATAGCCTCTACTCATCTCCTTATAGCCTTGACTTGCCTCCTTCAACTTTGCTCTTGAGAAGCTTTAGTTGTGCTTATTCCTCCATGTCCCTACAAACTCACTAATTGCTACTGCTGCATCCCACCACGTGACTTCACCATCAACTATCACTGCTCGCCTCGTAACCACTGCACCAATCACTGATCGATGCCAACGATTGCAATCATAACTGATGTCGACCTCATGACAGGACACCCAACAACATCCCAACTCCAACTAAGCCCTACAATCAACATGGTTTGATTGCTCTCCCTATTACATCAACATCCAACAATGCAACCTCACCATCAACCTTTGCTGCTTGTCTCGTGACCATTGCATTCATCACCAATTGATGCAGACTGTTGCGATCATAGGCACCCAACAATATCCTCCAACACCAATCATGTTCCACAATCTACGTCGTTGACCACCCTTGTAGCATCAACATCTGATGATGTGACCTACAAAGTTGCCTAGTATTGTTTCTTGCTCTCACGTTGTCTGTAGTGTTTGCTTCCTCTGGATGCCCGACATCAGCTATCACCACCAACCAAGCATCATATTCTCCTCTTACATGGATTATTGTGACTTTGCGACCTCACATCGAGACCTCCATTTCCGCTTGATTTTGCTTGTTGCCACCATTTTTGGCTCCCTACATTATACGCGTTGTCCTGATCCTCTGTCTGCTGTTGCGATGCTGGATAGCTATGCAATGATGCCGTGCCATTTTGATCTCCAATGCCCGTTGGCTAGTGCGAACTGTGGCTTTACCTGCTTTGTCCACATGAAGATTGAGTTTGGATTGCAATTAGGGATCAGTTTATTTAGTCCATGTAAGAAGGGGCAAAAACTTTTTTTGTTACACTAATGAGTAAGGAGTGTCTGAGCAGATTGTACAATGAGACTCTGCTTCTTTGAGGACCATGTTTTGCAAATTCTTTGGGGAAAAAGCTCACATCAATTTGGTAATATTCATTCCTCACTTGAAATTTACTTTGTTTAACTTGGTTTGTTAATTTGCACATAGACCTAGCTTTCTCACAATTCTACTTTTGTCCACGCATGCTTGCCCTAATTGTTTTGGTTATTGTGTTTCCTCTGTTATATGATCCTTTATTTTAATTAATTACTTAATTCAAGTTCATTATACTGTGTTATATTCTTCTTTACTTGATGACTTACATTAGTCACGACAAGAGGAATTCCTATTGTAAAATATGTAGATTCTTGGTGTGATAGCATGGAAGACGAGTTTGAGATCTTACAAATAAAGATCTCTAACAATTCAAACAATATGCCATGGAAATACTTAGAAAATTGACCAAAGAAAAGAGTCTTGAAATAGTGGAGCCATCATCTCATTTAACTCCACCAACTTCACCTATGAATACTATTCATCGTGATCAATATTTTACTTTTGAAGAGGATCTCCTCCCTTAGCATGATACCCACTTTAGACATATGCATGAGTTGGGAGATGTTATTTGTCTGGTCAAAATTGAAGCACCTAACTTTATGGTGTACCCTAATGCATTTCCAATTGGTTAGCTGAGATAGAAGACTACTTTGATTAGTTTAACCTGACTCCAACCGATTGAGCACAACCTTTTGAAGTCAAGTTCGTAGAAGTTGCCAAGAAGTATTTTTCAAAATCACTATAATACCATAGGGGCAACACTCATACTCATCACGAAAGGTGAGTATCTTCTTATTCATATTTGTCTGAATGTTGCCCTAAAAATTCGTTTAAGAAACTTCACTCATGATCCATTGATTTTGATCCTCTGATTCTTTCTATAGTGTGAGAAAGATTGATACCAATGCTCATGAAATTGATTGACTTTTTGTTTTTTAAGCATTACTAAAATTTTCAATTAATTATATTGAGCGACATTCAAACCTTTTATTGTTTGTTGATTTGTTATAGGCCATGCTCTAGTGGCTTCAGTACCTACACTTTCTTCTACAGTTAATTGTCCCCTTGGATTAAAGGCATTGTTGATACATAAACAATCATAGCTCCACATAGAAGTAACTGAAGATACCTAACTTTTGAAAGGGCTTCTAGATATTAATGATGCTTGGATCACAAAGGATGAAGTTCAAAACTTGCTCTTGACTTCAGATGCACTACAAATCACTGCTATGTACCTATTCTTGACGACTTAAAGCTTAATTGAACCTTTAATCTCGCACTCGAATGAGAATGAGTTGAAATCTTCTTGGTGGGTGAGAATCTTTGTGGGGGAGAATGATGCAATTTTGGAATTAATTATGGGTGTTAATTTGGTTCTAGAGTTATTAATAGTCGGAGAAAGAGTTTTTGTATTAGGGTTGTTTTCATAGTATCTTATATCTGCAAGATGTGTAGGCAATTTGTTTCCTAAATTATCAAGTCGGATTAGGTAAGTGGGTATTTCTTACGTCATTGACTTTATTTTGTTTTCTAAGTTTACTTGGATAAAACCTTTAAAAAACCTCAACTCTCCCTTTGTAATTTATCTTTTGAATTAATAAATTTTCTATTTGGTAATTTATTCGTTGAGGAGTCTGTTGCATCAACATGTAGATCTGTAGTAGAAGAACATGTTGTGGTCACAAATCTGGGATCAAGCTAGAAGAAGACTCATTTATTACTTTGTGCTAGAATTTGAGTTGAGAAAGCGTGGAAGGATGTGCAATTTTCTGTTGGTAGAATAATCACAAACCAACTAAGGAGATGAGCACATGCGACAAGATGTCTTTTGCTAGATTTGGAGGACGATGATGCTGAACTCCTTGTTTCTCAAATGAACCAGACACACAGCCTGAACTTGCTAGACAGAGACAAGTCATGGCAAGAGAAAGAGGCACAAGTGGTTGAGAGAGATGACAACTTCTTTCCGACTAGCCGTGTGACATAGATGATTCACGATGCTCTCTATGGCCTTTCTCCAACAAGCAAGGAGATAGCACCCTTCTACAGAATGAAGTAGTTCACCCATATGGCATAGAATTTGGTGGAAGATGTGAGCAAAAGTTAGACAAACAGCAAGCCACTGAATTGGGCGAGAATGAGCAGAAGTAGGAAAGAAACATGACTGGATGGAAAGCCTGTCTCGATCACTTTGAAATCTACGGTTCCCTCCAAGGGGATTACTTTTTAAAACTCCTATGCTAAAAAAGTGTTCTACATACCATAGTAAGATTTATATTAAATTGATTGTTCTCTTGAGGAACAATTGTTTCATGGTATATATAAGGCACAACATAAACAATAAATCTAAAACATCAGAATGTGAGACTAAACCCACCACATATAGCCACTCCATTAACCTAATGACTCATAATAGCTCCAATAGGAAGCATGCCAACCTTAGTGAGTTAAAAATTCTATTAATTGATCAGAGCTAGGCCAAGATGGCTTTAATTTCAACTGGTATAATGATCTAACAAAGGGCGTGTATGTAGCAATTTGTTATATTCCCCTACCTTTGAGCAGATCTATTATCTTTATAAATATTTCTCTGACTCTATCAGGCATGTTGAAGTGAAAAATGAAGAGTATGATAGGGTGCATAGGGGTTACGAGTTTGAAACAAGAAATGAAGAAGGGAAAATTATATTGGATTTTGTGATAGCATACGACCTTATACTAGTAAGCAAATACGTTTTTTCAAGAAAAGAGAACACTTGGTCACATTCAAAAGTGGAAATAATAAATTAGAAATTAACTTTCTTATGGTTAGGAAGTAGGACAAAGATTTGTAAAGATTGTAAGGTCATTCTCGGAGAAAACTTATCTACCCAACATAGATAGTAGTGTTGGATATGTGTTACCAATAGAAGACAAATGTGCACGACTCCTAAAATTTAGATGGAAGTTAAAGGATTAAAAACAAAATATATTTAAGGAAATGGTAGAAGAACATGTGTTAGGAGAAATACACGATGACTCGAATATGACATGGGATAAGCTGTGAAGCAAAAAATGAAACTTATGGATGCTTTATTGAAAATTGGACACAAAAGAAGGATAAAAGGATATTTATAGAATAGCTAAAGTAAGAGAGAGGAAGACAAGAGATCTTATCAAAATAAAATATATTAAAGATGAATACAATATGGTACTATTGAATAATGAGGAAATAAAAGGGCAATTGAAGATGTATGTTTATCAACATTTTGATGAAGATTTAGGTGAACAACATAATGGATTAACCAAAATATTTTTATTAAGAATAAGATTACATCAAAAATTAATTTTAAATCTTTATCTTTGTACACTAATCATGGGCGAATTCAGGACATATTCAAGATATGATGCCATGGTGCTTGTTGTTTGTAGATAACATTATTTTAGTAGTTGAGATAGAGTAGATGCTAAACTCTAATCATGGCGGAAAAATTAGAAGTGAAAGGTTTTAGGCTTAGTAAAGACATAATATATTGAATTTAAGTTTAGTAATATTAGACGTAATAAGATAATTGTTAAGATAAGACATGACGAGTTGTCTGTAACGGATAGTTTTAAGTATTTAGGATCATTTTTACAAAAGGACAGAGGGATTGAGAGATGTCTTACATAGAATATAAACATGATGGTTGAAATGGAAGAGTGTGTAATTTTCTTTGTGATCTTAAAATACCTTTAAGACTAAAAGGAAAATTTTACAAAATGATAGCTAGACATACTATGTTATATGGAACTGAATGTTGGGTATGACTCAAGCACATTAGCAGAAGATGAAAATTTTAGAAATGAGGATGTTAAGTTGGATGTGCGGACATACAAGGATGAACAAGATAATAAATAAAAATATTAGAGAGTTGCACCTATTGAGGAAAACTGGGAGATACATTTAAGATTATATGAACATTTATGTAGACGAATAATAGATGCTCCAGTTAGGCGATGTGAAACTATGACAGATGTGCACATCAAACGAGGACTAAAGAAAATTTGATCAATAACAATAAAATAAGATGAAGGGGAGCCTTGGCGCAACGGTAAAGTTGTTGCTTTGTGACCAAAAGGTTACGGGTTCGAATCTTGGAAACAACCTCTTGCAAAAAGCAGGGTAAGACTGCGTATAATGGATCTTTCCCCGGGACCCCACATAGCGGGAGCTTCGTGCACCGGGCTGCCCCTAACAATAAAATAAGATAAAATTTATTTAAACATAAATGATTATATAGTAGGGGACAAAACTCATTAGCGTATAAGGATCTATATAGCTGACCCCACCTAATGGGATAAAATTTGGTTGTTGTTGTTGTTGTTGCACTACAGTACAACTTGGTAAATTGTCATACTGACCCGATATATGCTATTGGTCCAGTATAGATTTGAAGCATAATAATTAGTGCTGATCCACCTTATGCTATTAGTGGGCAGACGTGACTGAGGATTGGATGACATGCCCCTGCACAAGACATTCTATCAATCACTGTAATGAAAGCAATCTTGTCTTCCAATAAATATCATGTTCGCACATGGAAATAACATAAACCATTAATGGTTACTTGTTATTTCCATCAAAATTGTGTCTTCTTGTGTTTATGGTTGGGAAATACCGAATATTTCCAATTGTCTCTCATAACTCTAGTTGTAGTGGCAGTTTTCCCTTTCTATTACTCTTCGGGATTGACTTTAGCAGCAACCACTTCCTTTTTAGAAGCTAAGTAATTTTGAACTTTGCACTTTGGTAATATAAAAATGTCAATGATCAGATTGCTAATAATTCTGTTACTTTTGTTTTAATGACAATTTAAATCAAGTTTCCTCAGTGATTTGATGATAACTTGATATCAGTTAATCAGATCTTTCTTGGAGTTCATGCCGCAAAGGTCTTGACAGTTTTAGGATTTCTGATTTGTGATTGTTGGACTCTGATTTCAATTTCACCGCACTTTATGTTTGTCATGCATCTAGTTAGCTCTTTAGAATATGTTCCTGTAACAGGAACAACTGGATGGAGCAGGAATTGAGCTTCCAAGTCTTTACAAATATATAGAGAGTAAAGTTCCAGATTGCTGTAGAACTGAAGCTTGGAGGAAACGAGCTCACTGGGTCGGTACTCAGGCACCTGCCGAACTTGACCAATCAATTAGAGATGCTGAACATTATCTACAATCCTGTCAACCTGTAAGGAGGTGAGATTTAATTCTTTGTGTTTCTTAATGTTGCAAGTTGCTAAATTAACTTAAAGTATTATTCTACTAGGAAACATGGCCGCGTCTATGAGATAGGCTCTAGTGGCTATTTAGCCAAAAATCTTTCTGTCAAGGACAGTGACAACTTCAGGGAATATTCTGAGCAAGATTGGCATACATTTGATGAGATTATTCATTCTAATCAGTGGTCAGACATTAACTCACTTAGCAATAATTGGGCAGCTGTTTACCTGGCTAGTACTCCTCAACAAGCTGCAAATTTAGGACTTAATTTGCCTGGAGTTAATGAGGTACAAATTCTCACCTGTGTGTTAAATCTTATACTCTTCAGATTCGTGCATTCTCATCATCCGATGCTTTCATGCAAAATATGTTTTCCTTTCTGAATCAGTCAGAATTCTCTTGCATAATTTCCTATTTCTTTGGAGGTTGGAGATACATACATTATGAAAATAAAGTAGTTTTAGAATTTGAGAAAAGTGAAGCTTGACAGGAAGTTGAGGAATGAGTAAAATATGTATGTATCATGTGCTACACAAATAGTGGCAAAAGGCGAATACGCTTGCCCCCAGCACCCCGCAAACCCGTCCCAGGGCCAACACGGAGGAAGTAAATCACGGGCGGCTACTAGCCTTTACAATAGTGACTAGCACATAAGGGAGGCATTGACCTCGGCTTTGCCGAGATTCGAACCCCAGACTTCATGGTGGTAACATCTCATACGCTAGCCACTAGACCGTCTCGAGGGGACATCATGTACTACACAAATGACTATACATGACATTTCACACTCCATTTTTCTGTTCTTTAATGATTTTCCTTGTAAGCTTATTGGTAAGTTCATTTTCTGCATATTGGCTAGACTGGTGAACCAAGATATTGTTGAATGTTAATAGTGTGAGTTTTTTGGTTTTATTGTTTTCATTTACTCAAAAGGTAGAAGGGGAGTCTTGGTGCAATGATAAAGTTGTTGTTGTGTGATCATTACAGGTTCGAGTCTTAGAAACAACCTCTTGCAAAGGCTGCGTACAATAAACCTTTCCCCGACCCCTGCATTAGCGAGAGTTTCGTACATTAGGCTACCCTTTATTTACACAATGCATTTTAGATTAGGGACAACATTGAGCCCTACAAGGTCTTGAGTTTCGTCGGCAATATGACACTAATGCTCTATTTACTTGAGAGGAAATTTTTGTTTACTTCATAACAAAAAAGGATGAATTATAATCCTTTTTCTTAGAAGTTATTTTCCTTTCTTTTATTTACTTAATAGACAGAAGATTTATAAATTCATCTGCAGATACTTTTTTCATCATTTTTGCTTACGTCCAAATCAGGTGGAGAGCAATTCCCTCCTTCACCGTGCACAACTATTTCTCGCGGTTGTGACTGACCTCACTCATGACCACAATTGGTGGCCCCGCATGATGTCCTCTTCCTACCGGCAGTCCCACGAGGAAGAGTGCGAGCGAGCTCGGAGATCGATGTTGCTTGTGGTTGGTTGCGCAAGAGACCTTAGAGGTGGTTTTGTGGGTGATCACGGCGATGGCTAGCGCTTGCTTCCTCGCCTCCTAGACAAAACTCGACAGGCTTCGGTTCTTATTCCTCCCTGTTATCTGCCTCCTCTCTTTCCTCCCAATGCACTTCTCCACCATTCACCTCCGCAGCATCTCCGCCTTCTTCCTTGCTTGGTTCGCCTTGTTCAAGCTCTTCCTCCTCTCCGCCGGCTTTGGTCTTCTCTCTACTGACCTCTCCCCTTCTTCACCTTCCTTGTCTCCACCACCCTCCTGGTCAAGCTGGTCCACCAACAATCGCCACAAAAACCTAAAAACCTGACCACCACCTCCCTTTGCCTCCCCTCCACCGCCAAGGCTGCTCTCCTCTCCGTTCTCATCTTGTGTTACCGATTCAAATACACGATCGATCCTTATCTACTCCTCGCCATTTACTCTTTTTCATCTCTTTCCTTTCCTTCTGAGTGCTTTTTCTTTTCTCTCACCCTCTGATTCTTTTCTTTTCTCTTGGCCTTTCCTATGGATTTTTTTTCCACCATCAATTCCTTTCCTTCCCTTTCCATCTTTAGAAGTAAACATAGCCTAAGAGCGACATGATTAAGGGCAAGACCTCTTTGAGTCCTACAAGGTTTTGGGGGTTCTTCATCTCTTGCCAATATGACTATTAGAGATATTAGCTTAATAGGTCCATTGATGTTGTGAGTCTAGTCCCACTTTGGTATTTTAGTTTTGGAATTTTATCATGAGCCCTACAAGCATGTAATTATTACCTTTTGCACTGTAGTAATATATTTTCTTCTATCAAATTTTACTTTGTACTAAAGCTCCCTTCCTAGAGTTGCAGTTCTTCAAAGAAGGTATGCCTCCAAGAGGAAGGTCCTTGGCCCCTCCCTTATCTCTCTTTCTCCCCTAGCCACGAGCTATGATCTGCTGTTGCTGCATCCTGCATGCATCATTGAAGCCCCATGCGTATCTCCTCCGTGGCAAGGAGTTCCTTCGCACATAATGTACCCTGGGTTATCTCTTATAGTAGAGCCTCAAAATCATCTTCACGAGCCTTTGCTGCATGCAAGCTTTTGACTTCTGAGTGTAAGTTGTGTGAACCCTTGGTTTCTCCTATGTTCGCAACCTGCATATAACCCAATTTATGATGATCCTTCAGCAAGTGTCATCCATCTCACTTGTTGTCCATGCACCACTCATGCTCGTTTGTGTGACTTCTCACGTCCACTGCACTGTTGCCTTCACGCCAACGCTTCTCCTTGCAATTCATTCACCTTTCCTCACACCAACGCTTCTCCTTGCAATCCCCTGCAATGGTACAATGTCCTCCATTAGACATCAACAATCTTCTTCCCTAAGTGCTTGCGCTGTGTCACTGTGCCTCACATTCTTCATGTGATATTGCATGGTCTCATGTTTCATGATGGATCAGCCTTTGTCAAGATCACCCTCATTGTCTTCATGCTTCTCATTAAGTTCCTTGATCTGATGGATGGAGCAGTGCTTGATGGAGCATGCCATTTATCTTCTCTTTGGAAGACATTATCTAGCTTAACTCAATTTCTGTCTATTCGTGATGCAGTTCTTTTATATCTCCCAGAACAGCCTTGAGGGTTGACATTTTACTTCATTTTAGGACACAAATGTTTGTTAATGTCGGTCCACAAAAGTTTGTCATTGCTAGTTCAAAGTGTGGATGAAAATAAGAGAGTTGGGGTTAAGTATAGATAAGCAATGTTAAAATTAATAAGCTATGCAACATAAATCTTGATCTTTTTAATTACAAGGTTAGGTTGTCGCTCCTTAGTGATGTGACTTGTGATATACCCTTGCATAGAGCTTCATAGATCTAGTGGTAAAGTTCATGTAATCAACACCAAATAGGTGGGGCGTAACTGATGTTGGTGATACATTGATGTGAACTAGTTTCCTGTTAGTTTTTTTCTTTATTCAAGGAGTACTCAGTGTGCACATATGGTGATGACAATGACCGATAGATGTTTGCTAGCCTTATTATTCAAGGAGTGCCTAGTATGTTATGCTTCTAAAACACACCTCCTCTTCCATAATGCTTGGCTATGCCATTTTGAAGTTTGACATTTTTTTTGCTTCAATTTGCAGTTGTCTCCTCGGAAGCATGCTTTACTTTTTTTTTAATTTTTTCTGTCCCAAACGCTTGCATCTCAATCAGCTATTTCTGTTTTGGCCTTTCATAGGTAGAGGAGATTGGTGAAATTGAAGGTAATCCATTATACGCTGAAGCAATCCAAAATGAAAAGGAGATTGGATTTTCGGAAGAACAAAAGAGAAACTATAGAAAGGTGTGGTGCTATTTTCAGAGTTATAAGTTACCACATCTTTTTTGTTTTTTTTGTTGTATGCTTTAATTTCAGTCATTGAGCCTTAAGTATCATGGTAGTCTTTTTGAGTTGTCTCTTACTTTTTTTTTTTTTTAAATTACATTCTATATGCTGTCAAATTATTATTGCTCATCTAGTTGCCTGCCATGATTCTTTACTTCTATTTTTCCTATATATTGTATTTCTCATATAATGTCAGTTTGTCTAGTTTTTTTTGTTGCTTAATAACATGTGCATGTAAAGTTCAACTTTCTAAATAACTGGTTCAACACCTAATATGCACTTAAAACAACAACAACAACAACAACAACAACAATCAAATTTTATCCCACTAGGTGAGATCGGCTATATGGATCCTTTTACACTATTGAGCCCTATCTCCTACTATATTATCATCTATTATATTTAAATAAATTTGATCTTATTTTATTGTTGCTAACCAAGTCTTTTTTGATCTTTCTTTTCTTCGTTTGATATGTGTGTTTGTCATAATTTCACATCGCCTAACTGGAGCATTTATTGGTCATTTAAGTACATGCCCGTACCATCTTAAATGTGAGTTTTTCCTCAATAGATGTAACTCTGACTTTTTCTCTAATGCTCTCATTTCTTATTCTGTCCATCCTTGTATGTCTACACATCCACCTTAATATCCTTATTTATGCAACTCTCATCATCTGCTCATGTGCTCGAGTCATGGCCCGACATTCTGCTCCATATAACATAGCGGTTTAACTACGGTTTTTGTAGAACTTTCTTTTAAGTTTTAGAGGTATTTTACGATCATGTGAAACACCCGACACTCTCCTCTATTTCAACTATCATACTTGTATTCTATGTAAGACATCTCTTTCAATCCCTCCATTGTTTTGCAAAAATGATCCTAAATATTTAAAGCTCTCAGTTTTAGGCAATTTGTCATCTCCTATCTTAATAATTTTCTCATTACGTCTAATATTGCTAAACTTAAATTTCATTTATTCTGTCTTTATTCTATTAAGCCTAAAACCTTTCCCTTCTAGTGTTTCCCGCCAAGATTCTAATTTAGCATTTACCCATTCACGTATTTCATCTACCAAAACAATATTATCTGCAAATAACATACACCACAGTAATGTGCCTTGAATGTGTGTTGTGAGTTCGTTCATAATTAGTGTAAAAAGATAGGGACTTAGAGCCAAGGTTTAAAATTTCGACATGTGCCGAGGTTTCGGTCTCAGACCGGAACAATACGGTTTCAGTATCGTATCGTGCCCTGCCGATACGGTTTCGATATTTTTTATTTATATATAGTAATTATCAGATAAATATATTTATTGTGTATAATTTAAAA
>JBBMJZ010380090.1:0-16379 GCA_037833815.1 Zingiber zerumbet
TGAATAATCTTCTGAACTTCAAGTTCAGATTGCTTTGTACGAGGATCAAAGTGAGATAATGATAACTCACGCCAGATTGTTCCAGCCTTTTATTTTCCCGTTTAATTGTTGGGAGTGTCATTTCATCAAAATGACAATCAGCATAACCAGTCATAAATAAATCTTCAGTCAATGGCTCTAAATATTTAATAATTGATGGAGATTCATATCCAAAATAAATTCTCAACCTCCTTTGAGGACCCATCTTAGTGCATTGTGGTGGAGCAATAGGTACGTATACCGCACATCCAAAAATTCATAGAGGGGAAATATTTAGTTCCTGACCATAACCAATTGTAAAGAGGATAACTCATTATAATTGGTAGGTCGGATGCGAATTAATTTTGCTGCATGCAAAATAGCATGTCCCCAAGTAGAAATTGAGAGTTTCGTCTTCATTAGTAAAGGTCTTGCAATTAATTGAAGACGTTTTATCAATGATTCTGCAAGGTCATTTTGTGTGTTAACATGCGCTACAGGATGCTCAACACTTATCCCAATCGACATGCAATAATCATTAAAAGTTTGGGAAGTAAATTCTCTGGCATTATCAAGATGAACAGTCTTGTTTGGATAATCCAGAAAATGACCTCGTAATCAAATTATTTGTGCAAGCAATCTAGCGAAAGCTTGATTACGAGTTGATAATAAACATACATGCGACCATCTCGTTGATGCGTCGATTAAGACCATGAAGTATATGAATGGTCCACATAATGGATTTATAGGCCCACAAATATCACCTTGTATTCATTCTAAAAATGTTAAGGGTTCAACCCTAACTGTAATTAGTGATGGCCTTATAATCAACTTCCCTCGAGAGCAAGCAACACATGAGAATTCATTGGGTAATAAAATTTTCCCGTTCTCTAACGAGTGTCTAATTGAATTTTAATAATTCTTTGCATCATTATTGACCCTGGATGCCCAATTAATCATGCCATGTAATAAAATTATTTGTTCAACAAACTTTTGGTTTGTAGTAACATGTATTTCAATGGCATTTATTTTAGTACAATATAATCCAAATGAAGCTGCGGGTAGCTTTTCTAATAAGTATTTTTTACTCGAGATATTACTCGCTATACACAAGTATTCTTTTGCATTCTTATCCATAGTCTCGATATGATATCCATTTCGGCGAATATCTTTGAAACTTAACAAATTTCTTAGAGACTTAGGAGAATATAATACTTCATTGATATGAAGATTTGTTACATTGGGTAGAAGAATATTAGTTCTTTCGGAACCTTCAATAATTTTTGCACTTCCCGATATAGTGCTCACACTTTTATTTTTCATTACCAACGAAGTAAAGAAAGTTTTATTTCGAAGGATAGTGTGTGTTGATGCACTGTCTGTGAGAGACGCATTATCCTCATTGATCGAGAATTCCATTGGAGGATTTTCCATTTTCTCCACAATAGATAAAATAAGAAAATTAAGAAACATAATAGATGAAAAAAAATTTATTCAATAATGTGATTAACATTATTCTCGGGCTGAATAAGAAAACTAGCCACATCAAACTGAGAAAGGTCATCTAGACCATAATCGATATTAACATCATTGATTACAAAATTTGTCTCTACCACATCCTTTCCTTTATTCTTCATTGATTCTTGGTAGAGATAAGCAAGATGTTTCGGCGTACGACAGATATATGATCAATGATTTTTCATGCCATAACGATAGCATTTATTCTTGACGATTTTGTTTCCTTGGTCTTTCTTGCCTTCTTGTACCTCTTTGATACTTCCTCCCTTATCCATATAACGAGGACGATCATCATGAAAATATGGTCGGCAACCTCGACCTAGTCCACGTCAACGACCACAACCACGATCACGACCATGACCACGCCCTCGACCTCGAGTTTGGTTAGCAAAATTATATGTTTTCACATTTACTTCAGGGAATGGAGAAGATCTGGTCGGACATGTCTCATGATTTTTCATCAAAAGCTCATTGTTTTGTTCGGCCAATAAGAGACATGAAATCAATGCCTAATACTTCTCAAAACCTTTTGCATGGTATTGCTATTGCAGGAGCACATTCTGTTGGTGTAGGAAGCATCCGACGATTGAACCTATGTTTTAATTATGTTAAAGGATTCAAGTTAAGTTGTTTTGTTATCTAATATGCTTGAGTGAGCTTTGCAGGAAAGTCCTAAGTGTTATTAGGCAAAAGTCCTAACTGCGATTAAGCAGGTGAAAAACTCTAGGGGGTGGTAACCCTACGTCATAGGGGGTGGTAACCCTAGGTGAAGAAAAGTCCTAGCTGCGGTTAGGTAAGGAGAAAACCTTAAGGGGCGGTAACCTTAGGTCATAGGGGGAGGTAACCTTAGGTGGTGAAAAATCCTAAGGGGTGGTAACCTTAGGTCCTAGGGGGAGATAACCCTAGGTGGTGGAAAATCCTAAGGGGCGGTAACCTTAGGTCCTAGGGGGAGGTAACCCTAGGTGGCGAAAAATCCTAGGGGATGGTAACCCTAGGTCCTAGGGGGTGGTAATCCTAGGCAGAAAGTCCAGTCGATCTGGAGGACCAGACTGACAACAGGTATGCTCTCCTGAGTGGAGTAGGTGATGACATGTTCCCCACTGAGGGAACAGTAGGCGTCGGTTCGACCTAGGATTTCCGGTCAAAAATTCGAAGTCAGAACTAGACAGTCCGGGGACTGTCAAATATTTCTATTATTATGTGGTAACTTTATTTTGCAGGATATATTGTTGTTTTGTGTATTAACCTATCTTGCAGGGACAAAAGAGCATGTTATGCCTCGGATGAACAATACCCGAGGCACCCTCCATGGAGCTTGAAAGCGCCTCAGATGCAAGGCTGAGGAGTCTGCGCAGCGGAGTTGGAGGCGCCCTCATGGAGGCTTGAGGCGCCTCGGACAGCATTAAGGGCACCCTCAAGGAGCACGGAGGCGCCTTCAAGAGGATAAGTGGCGAAGGCCTTATCCAGGCGCGGTTGACCTGGGGATTGGAGGCGCCTCAAGGTGATTGAAGGCGGCCTCAACGACCTTTATAAGGCAGTCCCGACCAGCAGCTCAGATGATCACTTCTAAAGCCATCTTTCTTCAACGCATTGCTAACGAGACGTTCTAGCTGAGCTACAACAAGACCCCGACGACCCGAAGCTGCAAAACTTCATATCTGTGTTGTCGGTATAGCTTTTTCATATTATCTTGTAATAATCTCTTGTACTTTTTCGTGATTATAGTAGTTGCCTACAGTAAACGCTCAACGAGCGTGGACCTTGGAGTAGAAGTCGCCTAAGGCTCTGAATTAAGTAAAAATACTTGGGTCTTTTTGTATGTGTTTTAATTTCCACTGCGCTTAACTCTTTAAGTTTTCCGAATACGAAAAGTGAAAGTCACGAGCGCTATTCGCCCCCTCTAGCGCTTCTCGATCCAACACATTCGATGCATGAAATGTGGAGAATTTTTTCTCTAACATATCTCCGTCAATAATTGTTTCACCACATAATTCCAATTGAGAAGTAATTCGAAATAGTGCTGAATTATATCCACTTATAGATTTAAAATCTTATAGGCGCAAATGTAACCAATCAAATTAAGCTTTCGGAAGGATGATTTTCTTTGAATGATCATGCCTCTCATTCAAACTGTTCCAAAGAATAGATATTCAATTTTCAAAGCATTGTGAAGGTGACGACGAAGGAAGATCATCGCTTTTGCCTTATCTTGGTCGGTAGTTTTATTTCCTTCTATAATGTCATCTCCAAGGTCATTAGCGGCAAGATGTATTTCGACATCAAGGATTCATGAAAGATAATTCTTTTCGGTGATGTCGAGAGCCATAAAATCCAGTTTCATGAAGTTCGACATGATCATTATAAGATGAAAAAGTGATGAGATTAAAATAAAATAAATGAACTTATTGAAATCGTCAATTACCTCAAACAACTTAGCTTCCTCGAGAGCTTAGTGCTGATAATGTATTATAAATCAAGAGTGAGTGCTCTTATAAATCAAAGGCGAGTGCTCAAGGTGAGAGCGTGTTGTCGAGCCGAGACAAGGAAAGAAGAGAATAGTAAAAAAAATAGGAGAAAGGAGAGAAATTTTAATTCATACATAATTTACATCTATCTTATAAATGGCTCGAGGATGTCCAATTTATAGAATAAAACTAATGTAAATTATAGAATATAAAAAGTTAATAACATATTCAATATTTGTAAGTTACATATACATAGAGTCACATTATTTATCATGGAAGTTAAAAAAACTTTTGAGATAGATGTTCTACTAATTGCACCCAGTCCTATTTATAACAAATGATGCATTATTTGATATTTTAAAGATAATTTTCTTAAAAAATAATTGGTGTTTTTTTAATGCGCCTAAATTATTTTTACTACTTCTCTAAAATCAATCAAATACTAATATAATAATCCACAATCTCCCTTTGCTCGCACGTCTTCCACGCAGTCTTAATCCAATCGCCAACCTACTTTTGCTGCCGATCGACAGCCTTCTCGTTTGTCGAACTCGAATCGCTTCCTCTGTTCTTTCGTTTTTGAATCTAGGTAAAACGAGTTGTTGTTGGAATTTCTATTGCTCGAAATCAAACGGTTCGATCTCGTAGAAAGATTTCAGATTATACCTTTTTGCTGTCTCAGATTCCGGTGAACAATATGTCGTCGTCGCGGCGTGTTGAAGCGGCGGCGGCGGATGGCGAGGATGAGGAGGCGTTCGAGCACACGCTGTTGGTGGTGCGCGAAGTGACAGTGTACAAGATCCCACCGAGAAGCACTAGCGGCGGGTACAAATGCGGGGAATGGCTGCAATCCGACAAGATCTGGTCGGGCCGCCTCCGGGTCGTCTCCTGTGGCCACCGCTGCGAGATTCGTCTCGAGGATCCCGCCTCCGGGGAACTCTTCGCTGCCTGCTTCATTCTCCCTGGCCAGCGCGAGAGCTCAGTAGAACCCGCTCTCGACTCCTCCCGCTATTTCGTTCTCAAAATCGAGGACGGACGCGGTAAGCACGCCTTCATCGGTCTCGGATTCAACGAGCGCAACGAGGCCTTTGATTTCAATGTGGCCCTTTCTGACCACGAGAAGTACCTGAGGAGAGAGAACGACAAGGAGGAGGGAGAGGACGAAGATAGCCACATTGACATACATCCGGCAGTCAACCATCGACTAAAGGTATTTGCTTGGATACTAGATTTAATATGTGTAACTTTGATTTATCTTTTCAACTTTTGTGAACTGTTATTTCGTTTACCGAGATCCAGATCATTTTCCTCGTATTTGTCATAGTTGTCCTTTCCAATTCTAAACAGATGAACGTGGAAATACAAATTGGGCGTATATTGCAATTGATATTTGGAATTGGAGTCCTTTGGGCTGAATGTTAAGACACTATACACTGTGGTAGTTGGTGTAGCATCTGTACTTCTATGGACAGAAGTTCTTTTGCAGAGCTTGCCCTTTTTTACTAAACGCTTTCAATTTTGCAGTTATTCAACTCACTATGTTATGTAATTACAATGTTAATGAGTCAGTGTAACTTTTAAAACTAAAAATATTGTTTAAATTAGCCTTGATAAAAAGGAGGATACTATTTCAAAGTTATTTCCTTTCTATTTTTCAGCACTGGTAATCAAAGTTGTTTAGATTTATCACCTATAATGACTTCCAAATTACAGATTATTTCCAAGTTTCTACTTGTTACTAACAATACTAAAATTTAGTGCTTAACTATCATGCTGACAATTGTGCTCTCTTAAATCATTTGACAACCATCTGTATACACCTGCAAGACTTTTCTATAGTTAAGCGATCTCTTTCTATTGATTATTAAATTAAATGTAAACTAGATCAATTAGCATCTTCACATCTAGTGTATTTAGTCTGGAAATAGCCTCTTGCAAAAAGCAAGGTAAGGCTGCGTACAATGGATCCTTTCCCGGGACCCCGCATGGCGGGAGCTTCGTGCACCGGGCTGCCCTACATCTAGTGTATTTAGTCCATTTCAAAGATTATTAAGTTAGATGTGTAGCCGCCCTCACTGATAAGGATTGGTTGTTGTATTAAGTTAAATGTGTATTAGTAAATTTGATTGGTATAGATAAGTTGATTGAAATTTAAGGCGCTATGTGATTTTGTAAGTATGTACTAATGTGAGGGAGCACTGCAGTACATATACATGTGGATCAATCTGACCTAAATCTTTTTTTTGACAGCAGTGACAATTTTTAGGTCATGTGTTTGCCAAAGTAGTCTCTTCTCCTTTACTTGTTTTATATAAAGTTCGGTCAAATTTTGTCAAATTCCTATAAGAGCCTGCTAAAGAGTATGCATTAGAATGAAGATTTTTCAAACATCAGCTATTGGTTGGTGAATGGATGTTTAATAGGGATTCCTAGACCCGTTCAATACTCACTCTAAAGGAACCTAATCTTCCACAAGAATGTGTTCCCTACTTGGGTTAGTAATAAACGTTAGCAGCAATAGTATAATAGGGTTGCTAGAATCTGCTGATCCATCAAGCCGTCTCAGAGAAAAAGATGGTATATCTAGATTGTGAACAATTGGCAAATATATAATACAACATTGTGCAACATAATCTAAATTCATGTAAAGTCATATGTATAATGCCTAACCCTAATGCTGAAAAAATAAAGATAATTTTTTTTAAATATATAAATGTAATAGATATAACTTACACGAACTGTTAGGAACCCAAAATTCAAAATGGAGGAACACACAAAACACAGAATTGTATTAACGTTAACACAACCAATCTAGCAAAGAAAACTCTCTTCATCAGCCAAAGTCAATGCTTTTGTCAAAGTCAATGCTCTCTTCAGACAATAATTCTTAGATGTCCTCCCCTCTAACTTCCCACAAACTTATATCTACACATATTCTAAAACATGCTAACATAATTGCCACAAAGATATAACTACTCTAAAACATAAACTGTCACTATATATTAATTATGTTGTGGCCCCTTTTTGTTTTATTCCCCCTGGAATATACAAATCATGTTTTGGGCTTGTTCCCTCATGATCCAACATGTTTCACCCATGATCCAACACTTGGCCCACATCTGGAACTTGATTCCTATCAGTAACATGAGAAACAGATAAAATAAAACTTTAATAATCCCTTATCAGCTTTCCCCTTAACTTTTGTTTATATGATAGTTGTTTCTATTATTTGTATTAGGCATCAAATAAAGTATTTCCAAAAAATATTACTTAAATGACTAAAGATGTTCCTCCCTTGTTGTGTAAGAATGAATATTTTGATAATGTAATTAATGACTACCTATCCTTTTAATTCCAGAACAGATATCTGCCACATAACTGACATGTTCCAAAGATTGGTATATAAGAATATGAAGTATCTGAACTTTAGGCTTAGTGGAAATCTCATTAATATAAACATTACCATCACATACTAAACAAGTGTTTGCATCTGGATTGTGATTTATACCTAATTTAACTAGACTAACCAGAGACCAAAATGGAGACAAGACTGGCAGATGAAATTGCAAGTATGATATTTTTTTTAGGTTCCAATAAGGGAGGGATGTCTATTAAATCGTCTGAATAACAAAGATATATACATTCGTGTTTTTGTGTAACCCTCAAATCATTCTATCTCTCTCAGTGTCTGTCTGACTTTAACTGATAACTGTGAATTATGCATTATGATTTATGATGTCTCTCCCTTAACTATGCCTTCCACTTACATGGTTTCATGAATTGCTAACCTCCTAAAAATCTACTTATGTGCTTTACCTTGATAAACATGCCAATTAGATATCTCCAGTGTATTTGAACTCTTTGATTTTGTACCTAAATGAATATTGTTAAATGAATACAATCATCAGCAAATGGTTTTCACTTTTTTTGTCTTCTCATTTTGTGTTTTTTTGCTTTAATCCTTGAAGGTGTAACTTCATAGGAACAAAAGAATATTGCTTTTGTTGTGTGAGCTCTCACTTATAGTTTACTTTTTTTTCTTATTGTTTCTTTGTTCAATCTTCTATCAAACAATATTTATAAAATTGAAATTGATACGAGTGCAATAACATGATTACACAGAACATACCAATGCTTTCAAATTAAATTTAAAGCAAACCATGCAAACCATATTGAGATTTCAATGGCATCAACTCAGTGTAAGTTTGATCTTCTTTGTTAGAGGTTCTCATGTCTATTTTATTTTAAGCATTCAAGTTTCTTGTTTGATCTATTGAAATCTTTTCCAACTTTCATAAGATTGAGTCCATGCAGTGGAGATATGTAAGCTGAATTGCAGTTGATGGAATATGGTGAATGAACTCATCTGATTTGTTATCAGCATGTCCCTATTATAATTACTCAACTTCATCTCACCATATCTTTATTTGCAACTTTATTTCACCTATCAGAATTGCATGTGTAAGCTGAATTACAGTTGATGGAACATGATGAATAAACTTATCTGATTTGTTATCAGAATGCACCCATTAGATAACTAAACTTTACCATTATTTTTTCAGTACATATTACTGTTGTTTTTCTTTTGGTAAGAATTTTTAATGAGCATGATTATTAGCATAACCAAGAATCAAAATCAAAAACAAATCCTCAGATTGATGCTTTCTTAGAGTTGGTCACATTAACAAGTCTCCTAAAATTTGCACAATGGGTTTCTATAAATATATAAAAACTGGTTGCCCAGAAAAAGTGGAGCGGGAAAAATTAGTACTACTGCTACTACAATATTATGCATATCCAAGGAGCAAAGTTGTTAAATCACAAAGCAAAATATTGGAATCAGTCACTTCATTTTCATTAGAAATCTTTTCAATTAATTTAATTTGATAGGAAGTCTTGCATGATAAGCCATTCTAAGAGAACCTTGCTCGTTTCAGAATCTTTGTGCTCTGCATTAATATTCTCTTCATATATAAAGATTCCATTTTCTGATTTTTCATCTCATCTTTGACGCCCATCAATGTATGCAATGCTCTTGTTTCTTCTATTTTATATCACACTATTTTTTCAATGTTTAGGAAGGTGAAACCATTCGCATAAATGTGAAGAATAAAACATCTAGTGGAGGAGGCATGCTTTCAACTGCTGGCTTAACTGGAGGACCCTCGAACAAGCCAAAAGTTGGTACACTTCTTGCACCTCCACCTGGTAGTGCAGGGAAGATCAAGTCACCTCTTCCACCACCACCTAATGATCCTGCAACTGCTAGGATGGCCTCAGGTCATAATGCTGGACTGAAGGCTGCTGAGGAATCCACTGGCCGACCTGTTGATCCTTTGTCTGATTTTTCTGCCATTGAGGTATGATTGTTTATTTTGCTTTGTTTATTCAACCACAAACTTTCTAATAGAAGCGTCAAATAATATGTTTAGGAGATACCAATAAATGGTATCCCATCCAATTTACTACCAGAACTATCAATCAATAAGCTGTATTTTTTTTTCTATTGCCGCTAACTTCTGTCTATATGCAAATGGATGAAGACAGTTAATTTGAAGTTCCCAGAATAACTGAAAATTTGCCCTTTTCTAATTCTCTTTGATTCACTGTTTGTGTGATAATAGTAAAAGGTTTCTTAAACTATGGACACCCATAAATAGTAATAAAGGTCTCTAGAAAATTCTTTCAAGGAATATCTACAAGGCTTACTTTTTTCCCATGTGGATCACATCTAGGTTTTCATTCTAGATGCTCTGTTTTTTGGGATTATTGAATATAAGGTATTCATGATGCAAGTAAAGGTTATTTATTTCTTTAGTAAATATAGATGGTTACCCTACATTGTGCTTGCAGAGAAATCTACCTTCTTCAACCAAGCCAGGATCTAATAAGAATACTGCATCTGGGTGGGCAGCATTTTGAGTCAAAATGAAGCTTACTGATTTGATTCATGGTATACACGAAGAGAATGGTACACATGTCTAGGCTCTAAAGCCTCAGTTTTTCTTGTTTGGCTGGTAATAATTCCAGGGTAATTATCCATGCTTATTTGTGTCATGTATTGGATTCTCTAGGGCATGCTGCGAATTATTCTTCTATCTGAACTTATTTTGGCCGGATGAAGCTTTGTAAACTGCATTTAGTCCATCTATATACAAGTTGTTAAAATTTCTGATGTTTCGATTTCATCCATGTGTGTATGATGCATTGTCACCCTATAACAGTTTATGTTAATATTCTCCGGACATCCTGACTATAATGGTATGCATCCTGAACAATTTCCTTGGCAGTTAGCAGATTTCAGTTTTTGAAGATATGGACACGCACGACCCGTATATGATATATTCAGGTTATTTTTGGTGCTCCCAAAATGAGGTTTAGCAGTTTTGATCATTAAAGTTTATCAAGACCATTGAAGTATGGTTTTTTCCCTCATTTAAATGCTGTTTGCTCCTTTGATGTGATGGAATGCGGAAGCTAATTCTAATTCAATGTTTGTTTTGCGTAGAAACATTAGGTCATTAGCATATGGCTATAATAACCATTTCTGAGGCATTTGATGATGCTTACAATAATTGGTAGTTTATGATAGATATCTTATTAAATTCTCATGATTGCACATACATATGTATATATTATTTGCTTGAGAACTGAACATTATTACTCATCATTGTCATTTTAGATTGCATGATATTACCAGTGATTTAGATTCTTAGTTTGTTTAAATGATGTATCTTTGAGAAACCGATCCATTTGACTCATTTCTGTGCTTCCATCTAAGTCTACACTTCTTTTGATAAAGAAATCTAAGAAAATAGATAGTGGTAGACAACAATTTGTTCTTGTTGTCGTCGATCTGTATTGAACGCCACTTTGACATTCTGTCATTTGTGTTCTGGATTTCTTTTCTAATGTCTGAGGATTAATTCTCTTGATATCTTATATGTGATCTTTTAAGATATTGGGATCCACGTTCCATCCAAGAATCTTTCACTAAACTCCTGCTTAAAAAAAATATTTGTTCTATACAAGTATTTTTTTTTTTTTTTTAAGTTTTGGAAAATTTATTTGTTCTGCATATAAGCCAATATTTAGGTTGGAGTAATGGCTTTACTTAATCTGAAATTAAGAGGTAAAGGAGGGGAAAGCAGGAAATTAAATTAAACAATCAAATGAACACGTTTAATGTGCAAGTTCTTTCTTTCTTCACGTATCTTCCCAAAGATGTCTACGTTCTTTAAGAAGGTGCTTTTAGTTTAAAGATTTTTGTATGAATTTGCTCAAGCGTTGAAAGGGATACAATGGAACATAAGTGTCTTGTATTTACTGCTTCACATGCTCTATTTATTGATGCCTTAGGTATGGAAATTTCTTGTTAGTTGAAACATTGATGGCCAAAGATTTCCACATTCCAGTAGATCAACTTAAAACTCTAAACTTCTCATGTTATGGAGACCTTGTCCAAATTGATTAATTTCAAATTTTTAAAAAAGAAATGACTTCTATTTAACTGCTTTTTTACTTGTTTATAAATTTCTATGATTTTTTATTACTTTCATTATATTTTCTTTGGGGGGAAAAAAATACTCTTATTTGTTTTTTTATAAATTTATTCCGCTCAATCTCTCTCTCACAATATCATTTTTTTATGCTCCTATTACGTGACAGGGCATTACAGAGTGTTTAGAATATTTTAAAATTGCATCATCAGCCAGTTTTTAGGACCATGAGTAAGTTTTTATTAAAATTCATTAATCACTCTATAATATTTAAAAATTTAAAATGTTAACAATTAGGAAAGTCCAAAAGATCTGATATTGAATGAATAAGTATGACTAAACTATTTAATGAATTTATGTCAAATTATTTTAAAATCATAAATATTTTAAAAAATTACGTCTCTCAGTATAGTTGGTGTAATCTAGATATGAGCATGATTATACTCAAAAAGCTCTCAAAAATATAATAATCTTGATTTAAAATAAGTTTTAATTAAAATCCATTGATATCAAAAATATTTTAGACTAAGTTAATTGATTTTTTTTTTACATCATTGCGTAGTGTAATCATATCCCTCATACATAAATTTCATAGTGAGTTTTTGAAATTGTCATAGTTCTGAGATATTCAAAGAGCTATGTAATGATCCTATCACATAATGGGAGTATAAAAAATTTAGCAGTTGATTGATAAATTATAGGCATTCAAGTGCTAATAACAAATTGAGCATAATAAATTTAATAATCAATTGGTGCATTGTCTAATAATAGTCTCATTCACAGCAGCCTACTACAGATAAAGGAGGAGCATAATGGAAAATAATTATATATTTTTGATAAATATGAAAATTAAATATGTATTTCTGATATTACGGAAATTTGATTGTGGTTCTGATTGGGATCCAGGTTCCATCCAAGAATCTTCTTCCACTGAACTCGTACTTCACGTACAAGAAAATAGTTCTATACAAGTTTTTTTAATAAGATTTGGAAAATTTATTTGTTCGGCATGCAAACCAATATTTAGGTTTGATTAATGGCTTTACTTAATCAGAAATTAAGAGGTAAAGGAGGGAAAGATGGAAAGTACATTAAACAATCAAATGAACACGTTTAATATGCAACAGTGCAAGTTATTTCTTTCTTTACATATCTTCCCAACGATATCTATGTTCTTTTAGAATGCTCATTTAGTTTAAAGATTTTTGTACGTATGGCTCGAGCATTGAAAGTGATACAATGGAACATCAGTCATCATACAAAAAAATTATCACACGGAATTAGAGACGGAATTATAATTCCGTCTCAAATATAGAGACGGGATTATACTTCCGTCTCTAATTAGAGACGGAACTATATTTTAGTCTCTATTTTGACCGTTTATAATTTAAAAATGAGTTAATTAGTAAAGGTTAGCAACGGGAATAGATTATCCGTCTCTAAATAGAGATAGTCATTTTAATTTTGTCTCTATTTAGCAACGGAATATTTATTCCGTCGCTATTAAACACGGAATTAAACCCCGTCGCTAATTAGACATGTGAAAAATCAGGCGAGAAAACGCGATCCGGCCTTAAATCACGATAGTAGCGACGGAACTATTAGTTCCATCTCTAACTAGTGACGGAACAATTAGTTCCGTCGCTAATGTCGCGATTTAGGGCTAGATCGCACCTTTGTTTGCTTCCCCACCGTGTGTTCGTGAAACCCTCTGGCGACTGTCTCCTCCAGCGTGCTCTTTTCCTATGACCTTTCCATCTTCGACGTCTGTCTCTTCCGGTGTCCTCTCCTCCGGTGACCTGCCCACCTATTGGTATGATTTCTCTTCCCCTCTTTGATCCCCGTTTTACCAATAGTTAAACCCTAACAGCACTGATCTTGGTCGGTTGCGACCTTGTGGTGACGACTTGCCTGGCCCCGAGCTCGTGGCAGCAACCTCCGCCAGCCTCGACCTCAGCTGGCCCTAAGCTTGGTCGGCCCCAAGGTTGTGACAAGGAACTTGGGCGGCCCTGAGCACGTGCTAGTGACTTTGGCCGACCTTGAGATCGTGGCAGCGAGCTTGGGCCGACTCAGGACTCGCTGCCGCTTTATCTTGGCCAGTGCTGCCGCTGGATTGGCTGACTCGCTTGGCCACCCTTAGCTCACGACCAAGAATTTATCGTTTCTAGGTTGTAGAATTATATTCTGATTGATTTTAACCTAGTTTAGTAAATTGTAGAATTTTAATCTAGTATCATTGCTTTGAAATGACAACTTCTTAATTATATACTTAATTTTTTATATTCATGGTATGGTTTATGAATACATTGAATCATGTGTGTAATATCTCTATTGTATTAATTGAATACTTACTAAGTAATCAATTTTATGTTTATTAGGATACAATGTATATGTATAAAGTTTGAATGTACAATAGATTAAAAAATAAATTTATCCGAGATAAATATTTTACTGGAGTTGAGGAGTTCGTGAACTTTGCAAAGAATCATCCAAAATATATGGATGATGTCATGTTACGTTGTCCGTGTTCCAAATTAGTACAATTAGTACTATGATGGAGAGTTTTATTTGTCTCACCATATTGGAACTTCGATTGCTTTTTCATCTAGCACAACTCTTTTAGGGGAATCATCATCTAATGAGAATACAATGCAATCAATGGTTTATGACGCTATGAATGCTATTGATCATTCAAATATAGATGAAATACCAACACTTGAAGTTCAACAAATGTATGACATGTTAAAGGCTAGTGAAAGAGAAGTGTGAGAAGGGATTCCATTTGGTCATTCCCAATTATCAGCTACTGCAAGATTATTAAACATCAAGGTAGAGCATCATTTTTCAAAAAGATGTTACAATGACATATGTTAATTGATATCTGAGTTACTTCCCATTGATAACATAATGTTTGATAATTTCTACAATACAAAAAAATTGGTGAGAGGTTTAAGTTACCTATAGAGAAGATTGATTGTTGCATTAACTGCATGATATTTTGAAAAGAAGATAGTGAACTGATTGAATGCAGAATTTGTACTCACCCTCATTATTAGCATAGTAGTCGCAAACTAGGGAAGAAAAAGAAAAATGGTGCATGGAAAATTATGTATTATTTTCCATTAACTGCTAGATTCCAACATTTGTATGCATCTACTGCAACAGCAAGCTATATAAGGTGGCATCATGAGCATGTGCACGAAGAAGGTATAATGTGTCATCCTTGTGATTCCCCTACATGGAAATATCTTGATACAATATTTTCTCATTTGCAATGGAACCACATAATGTGAGACTAGAACTTTCTGCAAATGAATTTCAATCATTTGGTCAGTCAGGACAGTAATATTCATCTTGGCCAGTTATAATAACACCTTACAACTTACCGCCATAGATGTGTATGAAAGATAAATTCATATTCCTTATTGTACTTATTCCAGGGTCAACTAATCCAAAAGAGAAGATAGATATTTTCTTGCAACCTCTCATTGCCGAGTTGAATAAATTATGGAATGTAGGGTCAGTGACTTATGATGTTGCAACCAAAACTAATTTTAGATTACATATTGCACTATTATGGACGATCAGAGATTTTTCAGCATACTCAATGTTATCAGGATGGAGCACGACTGGTAAATTAGCATGTCCACACTGCATGACAGAGTCTGATACATTTTCATTACCCTGCAGTGGGAAGATATCTTGGCTTGATAATCATTAAAAAATTTGACCAGTTGATCACCCTTTCAGGCGAAATAAAAAAAATTTCATTAAGAATGTTGTAATCAGAAAACTTCCTCTAACAATGAAGTCAGGTGAAGAAATACTTGATCAAATAGGCAGCTATGATTTTCTACCAGTATCTAAGACTAATTCTGATAAGATAAATAAATACATCATTAGACAGTGCAAGTATGGTTGGAAGAAAAGGAGTATTTTTTGGGAGCTGCCATATTGAAAGTATCTACTCATTTGTCATAATTTAGATGTGATGCATATTGATAAAAATTTCTTTGATAATATTTTCAACACTGTGATGAATGTGCATGGAAGAACTAAAGATACTATAAAATCATGTGAGGAATTAAAAGAACTAGTCAGCAGACCCGAGTTACATTAGGATGAAACAACCAATAAATTCCTTAAGGCTTGTTATACATTGGACAGAGTTGGTAAAAAAGCTTTATATAATTGGTTGAAAAAATCAAATTCCCAGATGGGTATGCATCGAATATGGCTCGATGCATGGATATGAAAAGTTATGACTGTCATGTGTTTATACAAAGACTTATTCTAATAGCTTTTCATAACTTACTTCCTCAACATGTTCGGCAAGCATTCACAGAATTGAGTCTATATTTTAGAGATTTGATAACAAGATGTATTATGATGGTATCCAAATGTTTCGACTAGAAACAGACATTCCTCTCATACTATGTAAGCTGAAGCGCATTTTTTGACTTAATTTTTTTGATTCAATGGAACATCTACCAATACATTTAGCATACGAGGCACGAATATATGGTCTTGTGCAATACAGATGGATTCATCCATTCAAAGACTTTAAAGGAAATTAAAGAATAATATTCATAACAAAACAAGAGTTGAAGGGTCAATCTGTAATGCTTATCTAGTTGAAGAAGCATCCTCTTTCTGCTCCTATTATTTTGCTGATAATGTGAAACCAAACATCGCAAGTGTCCTAGAAATTCTGATGATACTCAGCCGATAGACCAATCTATGCTTTCTATTTTTAAGTTTCCTGGTAAGCCAATGAGAGCATCTATTTCTATATGGTTAACTCAACAAGAATATGATGCTGCAAGGACATACATACTCTTAAACATGATGAAGTCAAACCCAACATAAAGTAAGTTGA
>JBBMJZ010380093.1:0-33577 GCA_037833815.1 Zingiber zerumbet
GGGGGGGGGGATTATAGCGTACAAAAAAATTAAAAAAAATGATAATAAAATTAAATAAAATACAAATTGTGTAATTTATATAATTAATATTTTAACTATTGTATTAATGGGTCTGGCCCAAATTGCAACAAATAGATAATTCCTTAACATGTTATTTAAGGGGGAGAGAATGAATTCTAGGGTTTTTGTTGAACTTTTGTGTTGTCACCTTCATCCTTAGAAAACACTCGAGAAAATATCCCAAAAGTTTGTGAAATTGAAGGAGAACGTTGTCAAGATTGTCTCCCATTGCTCTCCTACATCTCGCTCGATTTTTCGCAAGTTAAAACGTTAAGGCAAGATTTCCAACATTTGTTTCTATATTATATGGATCATAATATGAATGTTTTAATGTTTGATGCATGTTTTATGGATAACGAATGTGTTTTTCAATCACTGCAATGTTTTGACGAAGTTCTACGACCTTTTTACTTGGAATTTTTTATGCTAAAATTTTTGTGAAGTTGTTGTTGCCTTAAAGGCGTTGGAGTGAGGATTTGACATAGTTTTGTCGACTTTTTGATTGAAAATTTGATGCTAGAAAAAATCGGGAGTTTACTATTGCCTTAGGAACGTTAGAGAGGTGGTTTGACGGAGTTTTGTCGACTTTTTTATTGAAATTTTATTGATCAAAATAATCTGGAGTTTGTTGTTGTCTTAGGGATGTTGGAGTGATTGTTTGCTGAAGTTTTGTCGACCTTTTTACTAAAAATTTGTTGCTGAAAATAATTAGGATTTTGTTGCTGCCTTAAGGTCGTTAGAGTGATGGTTTGATGAAGTTTTGTAAACATTTTTATTGAAAATTTGTTGCTGGAAATAATCGAGAATTTGTTGCTGCCTTAGGGATGTTGGAGTGACGGTTTGATGAAGTTTTGTTAACTTTTTTATTGAAAATTTGTTACTGGAAATAATCGGGAGCTGCTGCTACCTAGAGACATGGAAGGGTGTTGGAGGGGCTGAGGAGGTGTTGTTGTGGCGAGGAAAAAGGGCTAGAGTTGGGGAGGTTTAGTCCAGTGGTTTAATCGTGAGTCGAAGGGGTCTGGAAGGGGGCTAGTTGATGGTTGCGTCGTTGGTTGAGTCGATGGTTGAATTGAGGGCTGGGAAGAGGTTCGAGTGAAGATCTGCTATCAATCGAGTTTAGAGGTTGCAGTAGGAGATGGGAGGAGTTGGATCAGTTCTAGGACAATAGTTGAGGTGCAGTAAGAGGTCTCACGACAAGGTTTCAAGTCCAAAATTGAGGGGTTGAAGATTTAGGCTATAAGGGTACGTTTAGAGGTGGATGGTAGGGGGTTTGGTGCTTTTAGTTTGAACCAATGAGCGTGGCGGGCATCATCTCTAAATTTTATTTTATGTTTAAGCACCTTTAATTCATTTATTACCTACCATTGGTATTGCATTTTAAAACATAGGGAAAAGGAAGGAATTTATATGCTTTAGTAATGATTTCGACGTATGAAATGTAAAATTATTTTTCTTTTAGCAATGAGAATTGTTTGTGGCTATTTGATAGGTAAGGAATCCAGTTTAGAGGATATCAAAATTTTTACTAAATCAGAGGAAAAAGGGGATGTGGAATCCGTCTTAGAGGATACCGACGAACGCAACTGAACCTAGTACTAAGGTAAACATTTGAACAAACAAATAGACGTTAAGGTAAAGGGGTCACATTCAATGATATGAACTCACTTAAATATTCTGATGTTTAAAGTTGATGTTGAAAGTTAATGTTTGATGTTATTTTATTAAAGTTTGAAGGTTCATGGGACTAAATGTTAGCAAGGTTTAAATTTTAAATGTCCAAGGTATTTTTCTTAAAAATATATATTGAAAAACATGAGAATGTATGTTCATTTTTGGCTATAAAATTTTTAAACTTGCTGAGTTTTCATATTCACTAGATTCATATAGTGCAAGTAATGAGGAGACAGAGGGTCTTGATGGATGAACTAGCTTGTACCAGGCAATGTGCATCCGATGACCTTGTTCTTTCTTTTTTAGTTTATGTTATTCTCCACTTTTGGATGTTGAGTTTTTTTTCTCGAGTTGATGATGTAATTGTTGGTCAGATTTCTTAGATTCCTTAATTTAGTTGGTTGTAGATTCTGGTCTTTAGATGTTTAATCACACTGTTAATTCTGATGTTTAGACATGATTTTATTTTTATTGATTTCTATTTGAACATGTTCAAAATGCACGACGTTAGAGATGATTTATTTAACTTTATTCATTTTTAGGAGGGAGAGTTTGTATGATGTGTTTTGAAAGCTGTAAGGAGATAAAATTTTAGGTCATTTCACATCACACACATCCATAAGAACATACATGCGTAAACAATCGTTGAATAAAATTTCATTTAGGAATTATACCTGTTGGATGACGTTTAACAGAAACGACATCAATTGGTAAACCTCACTAGATTTGCTTTTATCGATATTCATACCAAGTTGTCTTTAAGATGACTTCGCAAAGCTACAAGTTGTGTTTCCACTTCGGTACTAGCCAAAGGGAGGAGATGATGCGATCCGAGAGAAAAATCTAAGTCAAAAGTTTTGACTTCTTAAAATTTACTTATCATATACGTTATAGCAGCTATGAAACTATAACTATTGCAACTACAAGTTCAACTTTAAGAAGTGATAACTTTTGATTCAGATTGAACTATAGGACGCACAATATATCAAATTGAAGATCTTTGAACGAGTTTCAATTTAATATATTATGAGTCCTATAGTTCGACCAGCATAAAAAATTATGGTCTCTCAAAGTTATAGTTGTAGCAGCTGCAATTTCGTAGCTGCTACAACGTGTTACTGATTTTAAAAAATTAGCAATTACATTGTTGCTTACTTAAACTTTGAGACATCATAACTTTTGAATCAAATTAAACCATAAGACACACAATATATCAAATCGAAGTTCGTTCAGGAATCTTCGATTTGATATATTGTGCGTTCTATGGTTAAATCTGAGTCAAAAGTTATGTTCTCTCAAAATTTACTCAGCATACTCATAGTAGCAGTTACAAAACCATAACTGCTACAACTACAATTTAAACTTTGATTTGCTACCTATTCCATTATGAACCACAGACTTTTTAGTCCATTATATTCATGTATTCATGATCCATATAACTGTATTGATACTGCTAAAATATGTTCTATTTACTGGCAGTTCCTGTTGGATCACTAAGAAAACAAATCTTGGTTTTCGTTTCCATTGTAATGAACTTGGAAGAGAGGAGACATGTCAAGTATCTATATGAGATCATGTCTTCTTAGGTCTATTCTAGATGTATAACTCTATTTTGATAGTTATTTTCTATTTCAGTTGAAAAATATAGTCGGATGCTTAGGTAATAATTTTTAATTTAGATTAAAATATGAGACATGCAATATAGCAAATCAAAATTTTTAAATAAACTTCAATTTAATATATTATGCATCATATAATTTAACTTATACTTCACCACCATATTACTGATCTTTAAAAATTAACAACATGCCCTTAGGGCGTAGCGCAGGCGGTGGACGCATGATATCTCTAGCGTAATAACCAGGGGTCGATTATCAGGAACTGACGACCTAGGGTTTACCCGACTATGTGTCTATGATCTGTGTACCTATATGAACCTCCCTCCATATCCGTGAAGCTGACACTAGGGACTACTAGGGTAGTGGATTTTTTTTTTTAATCAACAACACACTAACAAACAAATGGTTAGGAATTTGGATCAACAGGGAATTAGTCCATTGATCTGGTTAAGAATTTGGGCTTCGGCCGGGAACTGGACCCGTGGTCGGGTTCACACCACCCATGACCTCGATCGAGCCCAATGCATCGTGCATGGGCCTTCAAGCCAACTGTCGCGATGCGCTGGCTATTATATTTGCCAAAGCCCTAACGAAACGCAATCGCTAGCAACTTTTCTCGGTGCCAAACTCCAAACCCCACAACCTCCTCTCCTCTCCATGGGCAGAACGCTCGACGTCGCCGTCGCCGTCGCCGTCGCCGTATTGGAGACAATGCAATCTTCTCGTCTTGACGAAGGAGAAAAGGACCTTGCAAAGAAATCCAAGACGAAGAATAAGAGAGAAAAGAGCAAACTTAAAGAATCCAATAGCAGAGCCCTCCGTGAGGATGAAATAGCTGCCGTGGATTCCCTTGCAAATGGGCACAATGAATCCGTGAAGAATAAGAAGAAGAAGAAGAAGAAGAGAAAGGCAGGCGATGCCGAGATCGAGTTCGACCCTCCGCAGGAGGCAGAGCAAGATGTACAAGTGGAGAATATTAACAAGGTTAAGAAGAAGAGGGAGAGTGAGAAAGGTGTTCATTTTCGGGATGAGACGGCGTCAAAGGTGAATAAGGAGAGGAAGCAAGTCGAGGAGGAGGGCGGAAAGAAGGGTGTGGAGGTGGAGCAGGGACCGAGAGTATGTGGATCCGCGATTGTTTCTGGAAACAACACTTCAGGTGCCAAGTACAAGGCTCTCAGCTCATTCTCTGAGACTGGGCTCCCGGCACACGTCCTTGATTGCTGCAAAAGCTTCAGCAAGCCTTCGCCCATTCAATCACATTCATGGCCTTTCCTCTTAGATGGTCGTGACTTGATTGGCATCGCTGCCACTGGATCCGGTAATCTCATGAACCTTTTGCCCGACTCCTTGTTTTAATTAGGCTTCATGATTTATGCTCATTCAATTTGTTCCTGGCAACCTGATATCTTTTAAACCCTTCACCCATGAATGTGTCCATTGAGATTAACTGTGGTGACTCCATCTCGCTGGACTATACTTTGGTTTGCTATAGGCCCTGTAGCTTGTCATAAAGGATCACGCACAATGGTAGACTGAGAAATATATCATTGTTTGCTATCAATACCAGTCCTGTACATTCTTAGTTTCACCTCTACGTTTGCCATTTTCTTTTTCCTTTTAAGATACTGAGAGAAGTGTACGGGAATGTTGTTGGTTTACTCATTTCTACAGGAAAGACACTGGCATTTGGTGTACCAGCATTAATGCATATTCTACAGATCAAGAATGGGAAAGAATCCAAAAGGACAGTTCCTCGTTGCCTTGTCTTGTCTCCTACAAGGGAGCTGGCTCAGCAAGTATGTTTGGTTTGATTTCGTTTTCTCTTTCAGTTAGTCTCAAGTTTTTTTCCCCAGAATTTTACTGATTATAAATCTCAGAGAGGTTGCCTAACAAACCCAAACACAGTTCCCCAGTTAGTTAATAGTTCATATGTACCTTTTTTTATACTTGAAAAAAATCATTATAAACTATTGAATATTTGTAATGTCATGGTAAAAAAGCTTTGAAAGTTCATGAAATCTTATGTTGCACATTTGTGATACCTGAGTTAATGCACTGATATTTCCTAAGACTTGGAATCATTGTTAGAATTCCTAGATATAAATAGTTCAAGAAGCTTACAATTATGATTGGGAAACGTTGTGTTTATGTTGACAGTGCTTTTTGTTGCATCATACAATGTTCTGTAGCACATGTTCCTTGATGAATCCTAAAAATGTTGGTGCGCACTTTTTGAGGTTGAACTTCTCTTTTTGGTAACAGATTTCAGATGTTTTAAGTGATGCTGGGGCTCCTTCAGGCACAAAGTCAGTTTGTTTGTATGGTGGAACTTCTAAGGGACCACAGATTGCCTCTCTAAAGTCTGGAGTTGTAAGTCAAAGAAGTTTCTCTCCTTGATATTTTTGTTTTGCAGTCATTTGAATAAATGTGTATCTTATAGAATTTTTATTTTGTATATATTGAGCTGCACCGTAGAAATATCAAATACTTATATTTGTAGAAGCAAATGGAAAAGACCAGAGGAACAAACAATATTTTAAGCACTTTTATTGTTTTTTGAGACTTAAATGACAATATTTTGAAGAAAACAGCTAGAAATGGAAACACAGCTGGGGAAAGAACTCTCTACCTGCCCATTCCCTCCATTTCCTTGAGCAGAAATAGAGGGAGAGATTGAAAGTCTTGGCATTTCTTTCCCCAGCAAAGACCATTTTTGTTTCTACCCGATTCAGTAGGAAACTGGATAAACTGTTAAAATATTTAAGTTAATTTGTTTTTAAATCTATTCGGTAATTATTTATTTTAATTATTTGTTTTAAAAATATTTAACAAATCAATTTTTGAAAGTAAACTTTTCTTCCTCCTTTCTCCACCTCCAAGATCACAGTTTGATAGGAAACATGGCCAATTTCTTTCTCTCCAAGGACATACAAATTAGGAAACCATTTTCCTATATATATATATATATATATAAGTTTTCTTTACCTCCCTTCCATAGTTGTTTCTCTCTCTTGTACGAAACATGCCCTAAGGAATGGATTACCTACTTTGTGAAGTCCCTGGAAGAGTTCAGTTACAACTGCTTTGTTTGACTTTGCTTCAGTTCATAATTCATATATTGGACCACAGACCACTCATCTCTTCCTTTTCAGGACTTATTGTCTTACCTTATGTCTCTGAAAATCTTACTCTTTTTGTGCATAGAGTTTCCTTGCTAAATTTGTCATAAATATGTGTGTAAAAGAAATAAGCAATACAAATTTATACTTTAAACCACCCTACATGTTTACATGAATAATTGCTTGGTTCTCTATAAAACAATGAAATCTATTTTGAATTCATAATTTTTAATGGTGTGAATTTACTAGCAACTAAAATTTAATTATTTTACCTAAGATATGCGAGGCTAATAGAAATCAGCCAATATCAACTAGATTATAGTGATGCCTTATCTGCAGCTTGTTTTGTAAAATCTATAGAGCAGTAATTGAGTCTAACATGGTGTAATCCAAACTGAGCCATTTCTCTACCAGATAAAATGAAATTAATCTGCAGAGAATCCTGGTCAACAGGAGAACCTAGCTATTCACCTTGCAAGTTAAAATTACACCAACATCAAATACTTTTCTGTTGGGGGATCCATAGCAGAAGTGGAGCTGTAATATTGCTGAGGCTGCTGTGGTGCCAAAACAGATTATGAAGTGGTTGCAGGTAGTTGTGCAACTGGTATTGAAAGGGAAACTTGGAAAGATGGTGGAGTTTGAGTGTGGTGGATGAGGAAGTTGGGCTTCTAGCTGGAATTCTTTTCATGTAGTCATAAGGTCGTTGGAAAACAATAGGCAGTCTGCAGTGAATTGCCAGGTTGTGTAATTTCAAGCCGTTGGGTGGCAGAATCTCATGCTGGAGTTGGCACTGGCAAAGAAGCAGTGGGAGATTTTTTGCTGGTGGGGGATCAAAGGCAGTCAACTGTTGAGGTCTTACAAGAGAGTTGGCTAGAAAAGGTGCAGGATTGCACGGTAGACTTGGTTTCCTCATTAAGTCAGGAAGTTGACCGCCTCTTGCATGAGGGATATTGTTTCAAGGCCTGCAGTGACTATGGGTTTATGTTTGGACTCTTTGATGTAGATCTTGTTTTGACTCTTCAAGATCTGCAGCAACTATAGGTGAGAAGGAAGCTTGTAGGTGGGTTATGATATCATCGTGTGATCACAAGAAATAAAGTGCTGAGGGTTTCTCATGCAAGAGAGAGGGTTTCTTGCACCAGGGATAAGGAACTCGTTGATAGTGGATTAAGAATTTGGCTAATGTAGCACCAGGAACAATCTCAAATTTTGACGATTGCATCCTCAGATTCTAAGTAAATTTTCAAGGGGCATAAGAGTGCTCTAAAGAAAGGGACTAATAACCCTCAAGTCTTATAAATATGAGACTCTGAAAGGTTTAGGCTCTTGAATGTATGAGGCTTGGGAACTCTAAGTAATGGATCTTATGGTTGATGAGTAAAATGAAAAAGTTGTATTGACAGGAGCAAGTTTGTATTAACAGTAAGGTCAGAATAAAAATTTAAAATGTTACACCACAATGCAAAGCTTTAAAAAAAAATTCAGACAAGAAAGAAGTGAGATTATTTATACTTTATGATGAGGAGAGCTGGGGGCTTGGGAAGGTACTCTTTGATGGTAGCTTTTTCTTGGACCATTTGCAAGTAACTTAGCCTTAAATTTGTCTGGGAGATTTAGTATTATCAACCCGACCCCTATGGCCCCCTACTCATTCATCTCTAGTTGCCTTTTTTTACTTGAGTATAACTGATTCAAGGGTTATGAGAAGTAGCTAGAGTCTAATGGGATTTTTGTGAAATTCAGGAGTCCTTAACTGATACAAGGAGCTTTTTGCACAATTCTTATGTCCCAGTGGCTTTGTCTAGTCTCTGTGTATGCTTGATGCTGAAACAGTCAAGCTCTTGTTATGAGTGGCGACGCTAATGTCCAAGGCAGTCTTGAGTTCAGCGACTAATCCCTTTTAGATGTCCAAGATAATCTGGAAAATCATGTGTTCTAAGGTGAATTGAACTTGTAGAAGACCTAATTGCTCCTGCTTCTAGAGCAACAACTTTTCTTTTTTCTAGTTGAGCTCAAAGGCCATGGTTATGCTTAGGGATAACAGTTTCAGACAACCAATAATATGACTTGATTTAACCTTGAAAGTGACAATAAAATTTGAGTATATAAATGAGTGATACAAGTTGACTCGTGCACAAGGTATATTAATATTAAAATTTTTAATAATTTTTTATGTCACAAATTTATAGAGAGGTTAATCATTGACCTTGCTAAATTATTTTTAAAAAATATAATTAGTTGACCTAAATAACACGTTTCATTTATGATACGTTTAACATGATAAATTACGATATAAAATGCCACCCGTAATTCTGCTATATTAGTTTGAGTGGGTTGACTTGTTCCCATGTGAGTTGTTTGTTCTCATCTTTAAGTTGTCAACACTCACCATCAGCTTTAAGTTTGTTAGCTCTCCTCAACAGAAGGTTAATATGCACTTCAATATCATTGGCTAGATTTCAAAGGGCTAAAAATTCATGAAAGAATTAGATGCCATCTTTGGAGTTGTTATATTGTGGAGTTTCGTTGAGAGGTTTGGGAACATAACTCAATGAAGATAGATTTTGGTCAACTTAGAGTATTTCCAAGTCTCATCTGTCTTTTATATACCATTGAACTTGAATTATGTGGCCTATAGGTTCAAGAAGTGATTCTAGAGGTCGCCAATAATAGATTCCTGGTGTTGATGTTTTTGGGGTTTTTGATAGAGGTGTGCATGCAAGCACATAGGACATACTCCCCCTTGAGGGGTTCTGCTGTCGATGGTCATCTCAAGGGTGTGTTCAAGGAATTGCTATACAATTTTTCTGTCTAACTTCTTTAGGTTTTAATGCATTCAAATAGTGTTTTTGCATCATGTTGTTTGTTCCTAGAGTCCCAGAAGAATGTTTTGTGCGTCATGTCACAGCAGACCCATTGAGGATCAATCAAAAGGAGCAAGAGGCATTGGCAAACTGCTTCTTCTACCCCCAGTAGAAGAGGGGAAATGCTGGTTTTCCATTATGAAAGTGGAGATATGTTCTAGATTCTCTTGGTAATGCATACCCTCTACCCTCGGTGAAATAACCTTTCACTTGGTTTTAACCCTAAAAATCACTCAGTTAAGAAGGTAAACAAGTGGCATCCGTGATTAGGGGAGAAGTGGCTAATGCTTAGATTTCTAAGTTTTTAGATAAAAGGGTGCAAGTCAAGTTGGATGCTGACATGAAAGAATTTTTAGAAAAGGTTAGTGCAATTGGCAAGAGGCACATAGGCTCTCTTGGTAGTAACTGGTGCGTGGAGGAAAAAGGAGTTTTGGCTGTATTGTCTATCCTTAAATTTCTCTGGTGTGGATCCTATTATGGTGGAGGGTGTAGGATAAAACTGATTCTAGTTGAACTCTTTCATCTTAGGCCTTAGTTTTGACTGCATGAGGAACTCAAAATCGAAGAGGTTTGGTTTGTGCGATTCAAAATTTTATGAGGAAACCTGGACAAGAGGAGCAATTTGATCTAATTAAATTCAAGTTGGCTAGAGAAAGTTTTGAGGTTTAACTGGATATTGAGGGCTCCTTTCTCCATGCAATGTTTGTAATGTTACCATTTTGTTGACTTATCTCATAAGTAAACAAAGTCACAGTGAAGTAGCTTATATCAGGACTAAATGAGTATGCCTTTTTTTCTCAATGTTATTTTATTTCCTTTGCATTTATTAGTTGCTTTGTCCACTTAATTTCATCTGTTTTGCCTTATTGATGAACTTTGATATTTCAGTCATCCATCTGTAATTGCCTTTTGAGATTATTCATGAGGGAACATCATAAAAATAGGAAAAAATAGTTTTGTTCTCTGAATGTATAAACTCAATCAAAAATTTCAGTTTCTCAACTAGGTAGATAAGTTTGTTTTTTATTCTTTCTCCATAAATTGTACAGTAATCTCCACAAAGAGGTAGATAGTAAAGTTTGTTTTTTGTTCTTTTTCCATAAATTGTACAGTAATCGCCATGAAAAAAAAACACGGTTCCAATTCATTTGCAATTATCTATTCTTGTACAATATCTGACTAAGTTTTATCCTATGGTTCTCCCAGGATATTGTTATTGGTACTCCTGGTCGTATGAAAGATCTAATTGAAATGGGCATTTGCCAACTCAAGGAAGTAACTTTTGTGGTGAGTATGATGATCTTCATTGAATGTTCCATTTTTTTAGTCTTTCTTTTTTCTCGCACAATGTGGATCTTTTAGAAAATTATTGTAAGACATTCATCATACTATCATTTACATGTTCTGATCTAGGAACACACAGAATCTGCACTCAATAATTGACATACAATATAGTTTATAAATGTTGAATGCATGATTGATAACTCAAGTGATGTTTCATGGGGTCCTTTTTTAAATGAAAGGATATTACTACTGGTTCCCATTTTTGGCAAGAATAAACTAAGGGTAGCACAATTTAGGTTGGCAAGTTATAAATGGATTGCATCTCATTCACCATGACACATTCATATCCTTTGGGCCAAATTTTATAATTTGCATATGATCCACTTTCATATGGGTTGCCTTGACCGGGTGTTATAAAGGATATTTAATTAAATGAGTTGCACGGGTAGATTGTGCCAAATGATCCGTTTAATTAAATGGTTTAAATGGGTCATAATGGGCCATGTGACTCAATTCAACCTATTTAATTAAATAGATTTATCATTTTAAACCCCAATTCGACCTCTTTATTTGCAGGTCATAACCGGGTTGACTGCTTATTCCCCAAACTTGTTTACCAATTCAAACCAGCCAAATTATGGGTCAAGTGTAAAAGGGTTGGGTCAACTTTTATTACCCTTAGAATAAACTATAGATTATTATACAATTTTTCGACCGTAATTCATTTACAATTTATTTCACTATTATACAGCTAATCTTTTGGGTATAATCATAATTATAATTTGCATGTAAGTTGTAACAATTTCATTATGTTCACGAATCTTCTTTTGTGCAATTCATCTTGGATTTCTAGTTGTCAGAATTATACAACTCATGATTCCTATCATACAATATGATACTATTCATATATTAAAGATACAATTCTTACATATGAATTGGAAGTGAAAATTACCATTATGATTTAGTTTAATTTAATGCAAATTCCATTTTATATTTCTAAATATGAGAAAGAAAACTAATTAAAAGATTAAAATTTAGCAAAATTCCCAATATGCTAAAATTAAATCCAATTTATTATAAAAGAAAAATTATTGAATTTTATATTATATATGAAGGATGACCTTGGCACAATGATAGAGTTGTTGCTCTATAATCTCGTGGTCACGAGTTCGAGTCATGGAAACAATCTATTTCAAGGTAAGATAAGACTGTGTACAATATACCAAATGTGATCCAACCGTTCCCCAATACCCCACATTGGTAGAAGTTGTGTGTATCAGACTGCCCTTTATGATAAAAGTAAAGTAGTCTGATAATTAAATTTCAAAGCTAAAAATAAAATTAAAAATCGTATCAAATAGGTAGTGTTGACAATAGCCAATATGAACTCAACATGTAACAATGATTGAGAATAAATTCTCACATGTGTACGTTGAAACAAGGAAGAAACTGATAGTAACTTTAAAGTCAGGTCGTGGCTAAGTTGTCTTTTATTGACGATAATGGTTTTCCATTTCAAAAACATTTGATGAGCAAGCTTCCTATTACTTATTTTATTTCTATTCTTAATGGTAAGAGATAATCAGTAATTTCTACATTGTGACAATGGAAGTATGTTTATACCCTATCTATTTTATTACACTATTAATAAATTATTATTTTATTTTGCATACTTTTGAGATAATCAATAAGGAGGAATAGATTGTCTCAAGTATACATTGAAACCATAAGGTAAAAATTGATACTAACTAGTGGGATATTCTTGAAATTAAAATAAACAATATATATATATATATATATATATAGGGATAGTACCTAATATTGAGCCAGTTAGATTATTCCTATTTATGGCTAGGAGTTAATTGAATTATTAACCTAAGTTTAATTAGAAAACTAAGATTGCTATCTTGCAGCCGCGCGTTTGACTGCCGATGTCGCCCTTTCCTCCACGCAGGTAGCAACGATGCTAGCACCACCCTTCCTTTTCTGCGTTGCCTATGACTGGCCTATCTGTCGATGTCTTGCGAGCTACTACGACCTCCGTGATCCCGCGGAGGTTGCCATAGCCTCCGTGACCCCACGATGGCCTGCGGTGCCGAGCAGAGGGTGGAACGACAAATTTTGCCCGTTTTCTTGACACGGCACGAAATTTTAAACTATGATATAAGTTTAATTATATTTGATTGTTTTATAAATAAATTATAGCAGAAGTCATATGAAGTCGTTTGTCATCAATTGTAGCAAAAGATGGAATCAATCCCCCCACTTTGTAAAGTTTGTCTGTAAATAGCTTTGAAGATGATCTAAACTATATGCATTATCGACGATGGCTCACTACTCAACTCAATTTTTTTTTTCTCTTACCACCTAAGATGAAAAAATACAATTCCAATCAAACTAAGAAAATAATATACTATAACTTTTATAGACTATTTCAATCAAAATAAGAAAAAAAATTAATAATTTAGAAATAAATTAACCTGCTTAAACATTAACTAAAATAACATACTTGTATTAAATCAAAAGATACCCAATTCAAAAATTCAATACGACCAAAATTCAAAATTTAAATTTATTCTATGTTTGCATCACTATAATTTGCCTACTTTTCTGTACTTTGCAAATATTATTTTGCTTTTTCAGTAACATGCAGATCTTGAAGAGTGCTTACTCATGGTTAACTGATAATTGTAGGTTCTTGATGAAGCAGATAGAATGCTTGACATGGGTTTTGAACCAGAAGTCCGCTCGATATTAAGTCAAACATCATCAAGTAACACTTGTTTTATTTATTTTTCAAAGCTTTGAAAATAGCTTTATTTTTTATCATTAAGAAAATATGATTAGGAATAGCTTGGTTGTATTTGCATCATTCTTTATCATTATAATTGTTTGGACCTAATTGTGATACTAGTGATCTAGAATGTGATAGAATTGAAGTTTAGTTTTATATTGTGTATACATAGTGGGGACTACCCCTGGTTTTAAACACCAATAGTTTTCTTATTTAAAGTCTAGTTTTAGATTATTCATGCATAGTATGAAACCCCAACAGTTTTCCTAATTTACATGGTATCAGAGCCAAACGGGTTCATCCCATCGTGAGTTCCATTCCTGTGAGTTTCTTCATCATTGAGTGGAGATCTCTTCATCTTGTTCAACGCATAGTTGATCTGTTGTCTTATGACCTGGACAACCTGCTGCTGGGAAACTCCAAATGCTGTCCTCATCAACAAGCAGAAATTGCTTGGATGATGGCTGCTTCTGTGAAGGGTTTTCTCAGTTCAAATTGGTGATACCAATAGGGCAATCTGCTGCCTTGTTCTTCTCAACCTGCTGTCCTATTCTTCTGCAGCTTTCTCAGTTTTTCACTATTTTTCAGATTTTGCTGTTTGCAGAAATCTGTTCTCAGACATCTGTTCCACTGATGCTAGGAAGAATTATTTCTGCACTTCTCAGATTTCCACTTTTCTCTTTCTACTGTTTATTCACAGATCCTCTTTCTGGTCTCTAGTTTTCAGTGACTCTGTTCAAGCAGATCAGATTAGCTTGTTTTTTCCAGTCCTTCCATTTTTGCTATTCTTTGTATCGTTCCTGCAGTTTCAGTTATCCTCCATTGATTCTACAGTTTCAATTCTGTGATTTTTCCAGATTATATTCAAGTCCTCGCTGTTTTCTGTTTGATTCCAACATCATATTCTGCTACATTTCCCTTGATTTCCCTCCATTGTCAATTTCAGCAAGGAACCATGGAAGTGTTTCAAAACTTAGAGAATTGGTACCACCTAATTCAATTGAGAGGTAAACAACCTCACACAGAAATGAATGTACTCATAGAGAAGGAAGCTCACAAAGAAAACTTTTATTAAGCAAAAGAGTGCTTTAGATGGGGGATTAAGGTCTAAAGTCTCCAACCTAGACAAAATTAAATAAAATATAAAATTATTCGAGAAATGAATAACCCTATGCCACTGAAGAGAAATACATCATATTACAAACTAGAAAATAAATCAAATTAAATTAAAGGTTTACCAAAACCATCCTTCATCTAATGAGGTAATTTTCTTAAATAACTAGTCCTCTTAAGAGGTTCTACCAAAATAAAAATCTCTGAAACTTTTAAAATTTAACTTCCTAATTTGCATTGTGCTCTCCTCTCGAAAACTTTCCAAGTACAAGGAACAATAGTTTCTTCTTTATGTTTCTTTGATAGTCTATAACTAAGAAATTTATGCATTTTCTTTCTTTCTGGTTGCCTATTGTGATGAATAAAAAAATGTGTCGGCTTGAATGATAGCTGCATCTCCATAGTAGTCATGATGTGGAAATGATATCTTCTTATTAGTTGTACATGAAATGTCCAGGTTGAGTAGCTTTTATTACTGTCGATGTCACTGTCAACACACCATCATCATAATAGTGTGTAGAATAAGTTGATAATTTTACACCATTGAGCAACACTTAGTAAGTTATGTAATGAAAAAGGGCAGCTTGGTGCACGAGGCTCCCGCTAATGTGAGGTCATGGGGAAGAGTCAGACCACATTGGGTTTATTGTACATAGCCGTATCCTACATTGCAAGACCCTATTTCCGTGACTCGAACTCATGACCACAAGCTCACTTAGTAGCAACTTTATCGTTTCTCCAAAGCTAAGTAAATTGTGTAGTGCTGAAGAAATTTGAGCAATCACTTCATGATTTTTTTTCATCATCAATTAATGTGGGGAATACTCTAACTGCTAGTTAAAATTCAAACCAGAACATCTAATTTCAAACCTCATTTCAAGTTTTTTCTTCTTTTTTTGTGCTGGCCCTGCAAAAATACCCACCTAAAAATGTCATAGTTGATTGAAATGGCATCACTTTTGCAAAACATAGATCATATACATACAACATGATTTTTAATGATATCAATGCATTTTCCAGTACCAAACAGATGCCACTATAATTTGAAAGAGAATCTTCCTCCATCCTTTGCATTTGGTAGTTCTGTCTCTTGATATTTGACAGTGGTGGATTAATGGTATTGATTTTTTACATTACTTACCATGTTGAATGACTATGTCTGTTTTACATTTAGTGAATCCGAAATTGCTTTCTATGTTCAGTCATTGCCTTGTTTTAATTTGAATTCTGTAGTTTCTTTACAATATTGCATAAAATGTTGTTCTTTGGATGTCTTTTGAATTACAAAATCTTGTCCCTTTAAATGAACTGATATATTATGAAGTGCTATTTTTGTTATATATAACTCATCCTTGCTTAAACAGCAAGGCAGATGGTGATGTTTAGTGCAACATGGCCTTTTGCTGTTCACCAGTTAGCCAAAGAGTTCATGGATCCAAACCCTGTGAAGGTATAGCTACTGCTTGGTTTTGACTTGTTGACATAGTTGCTGACCTATATCCTGGAATTACCACTTCCAGGTTGTTGTGGGATCTGAGGATCTCTCAGCTAATCATGATGTAATGCAGATAGTAGAGGTAATTTTCATTTTCTAGTTAAACAATGACTGCATTGTATGTTCCTTTTACTTATCAACTTAATATTCACAGGTCTTGGATGATCATTCACGGGATTCTCGCTTGGTTTCCTTGCTAGAAAAATACCACCAATCACAACGGTGATTAATCGAATTAGGATTGTTCTTACAATTTGTTTTAGTTGCTGAATTTTGAATTCTTATAGGTTATCTTGCTGCACAATTGATATAAATTGCACATGAGGCCAATACACCTTAAGTGCAAATTGTTGTTTAATAAGCCTGCAGATTTTCTGAATGTTCTTATTGCAAAATCAAGATAATGAAGCATTAAAGTAATCAATCTATTTTTAGTTGTAGTCTCCAATTAACTATTATTTTGTAACAGCAATCGGGTCTTGGTTTTTGTCTTGTACAAGAAAGAAGCTGCTCGCGTCGAGAATATGCTCCAAAATAAGTAATGTGACTATCTCCTAGTTTGTTTTGACAAAATTGTGGTGTGATTTTGTGCTCCTAAGCCTATATATCTTTCAATTTGTTCTTACTTCAACCTTGTGTGTGTGCCTCTAGTGTTTGCTATTTTTTTGTTCAAGTTATTATTGTTACCTTTTGTTTTCTAGAGGATGGAAGGTTGTTTCAGTACATGGAGACAAAGCTCAACATGATAGAACAAAATCATTATGTTTATTTAAGGAAGGGACATGCCCTTTAATGGTGAGTTTAAATGTCGAAACAAGTTTGCAATCTGGCTCATCATTAGGTTGTGAAAAATTAGTCTGCAATTGATTTCCCCTTTTCTGGTTATTTGAATGGTATCATTCAAGCTTCATGTTGGTATTGACATGGAGAGAGTTTTATCCTGGTCAAACTCTTGCAGATTGCTACAGATGTAGCTTCCCGAGGATTGGATATTCCTGACGTGGAAGTAGTTATCAATTACAGCTTTCCTCTAACCACTGAGGATTATGTCCATAGGATAGGTAGGACAGGCCGTGCGGGTAAAAAGGGTGTTGCACATACCTTTTTCACCAAGGAAAATAAGGTAGCATCCAAAATCATACTATTGATTTTTGAGTCACTTGTATGTTGTTATGATGGTGTTGAACATGCTATTTTGTTGCTAAACTTAGGGCCTTGCTGGAGAACTTGTTAATGTCCTTCGAGAAGCCGGGCAGACTGTTCCTGTTGCCCTTACCAACTTTGGTACACATGTGAAGAAAAAGGTCAGTAGGCGGACAACTCTCTCTCTCACTGTTGTATAGCCATCTACTTGCCTCTTGCATAATGAAATCTTTCTTTAGTTGATTCAAAACTATGTTCCTTACTATAGGAAGAAACTATTATTATTTTTGTAGGTATGGCATTAAGGAAGACTATGTAGAACACTATCAATACAGTTTCTCATGATGGATCTTTGGTAGTAATTATAACTTTTAATTGATCACGAAATCCATGTGGAAGTCCAAAAACAGAAAAACCAAACTTATCTGATGGTTTGCAGTACATGCCAACACTGAGCATCTGGAATGTGGCTCAACTGTTTTTATATGTGCAATTTATATATCTAATCTTTCTTCTAAATGATAAAGCAACTGCAAGATATTAAATATCTTGATAGCATTTTTTTCCTTTTTGAGTAACTTATCATCAATATCATTCATGTTTATGATTGACTACCCTTAGAGTGTTAGGGAATTCCATGATGTTTTCTGAATTCAGTCTCTATAGTTATTATCTTATTTGATATGCGCTTGTTTCTGCTTTTCATCTGTCCATTCATGCTTTATCTTTCATTATTACATATCCTCTATTGCATGAGTTTTATTTAATTTTAAAGGATAAAGAGGATTTGCCATATTAATCTCCATGTCATCTGGTATCAAAGGATAGCTTATCCAACTAATTATATTGAAGAATCATGAATTAATGTAGATGTGTTTGCTGTTTCGTTAAATTGTTTAAAAAGGTGACTTTGGAATGATATATCACGTTCATAATATTGTAGAGGTTGTACCCGCTCACAAACAGCACACATTTATCACAGTATAGCTTCAAAAATGTACATGAGTACATTCTAAACTATATGTACCTTAAAGCTTCATGGTTGTCTACTTTATGCAGGAATCGAAGCTTTATGGGTCACACTTCAAGGAAATCACAGCTGATGCTCCGAAGTCAACTAAAATTACATTCTCAAACTCAGATGATGAAGATTGATGATAAAGCTAGCAAGATGGACAGATTGATGGTTGACCAGCATTCATCCACCTTGTATTATGGGTGATAATTTATGATTAGAGATTCTATTTAATCCCCAAACCTCAAGTGTAGCATATTAAAGGAGAAGCAATTGATGCTCAGTATGAGCAGGGCAATTATTTGAAGAAACTGGGTTTGCAGATTGGATGCTGCATAAGCAATTTGTGCAGGTCAAGCACACTTAACATATGGATCTCAATGTTCTTTGCCCCTTGGTGCTGATGATACACATTGAAGGATGGATTTTACCCGACATATTAGCAATTTTTGTTTCTATATTTTCCATTTTAATATCTTGGAATTTTGGCAAATTTGAAATAATTTGTTTTGAAACAGCTGTAGTTTGTCATGTTGAGTTTTGTTTTGATCCATTAACTTCACATGTGATGATGTGGATGTAGATATCCATTAATCCTAAATTGTCCATGTCTATTATCACATATTTTTTAATTTCCGTTAATGGCACTAAAATGTTGTCTTGCATGCATCCTATCCCAATGAGGTACATCATTATAAGTTGCATATAAATTAGATGATACTTTTTTCCTTCCACTTGGCATTTGATTTCGAGAATGTCTTTAGTTTTGTAAAAGAAGCACATTATGTACTCTTTGGCCATTAATAATTCGGATGTGGATGGAACCTCCGTCTTGAGTGACATTGGAGTTTTCTCCATGTAGGACATCTAATTTTGTCATACTCATTTTTTTCTACACTTAAAACAATGCAATATGATTTTTAATTTTAATATTTAAAACTTGCAAACATTTAGGTGTGGGATCTTCAATACTCGAAAGAGCAAGACTCTCTCAAGACCTTGAAGAGGTAAATGCCTCTCTTCCCTTGATTAGTCGAGATTGAAGACACGTCATCCTTCACTTTGGAGATTGATGCATCCAGGATCAATGACCTCCCTTATTCTTGAATAAAGGCAATGCTTGTTTATCTTTTATTATGGTTGTTGGGCATCGCTCAACCGAATTATCTCACGGACTCTTCCTTTTGTGTGGTTTTGAGTTGTACTCCCTTGTCCTGGATATAAAACTCGATTTCAAATTAGTCAACTGAACCAAATTACAAATCTCAATTTATCACAAGTTTAGGATTTTGATTTATTAGATGATCGTTTATTTCATCAATCAACTCTCAACTGAATTTCACACTTAATTGATTGGTTAAACTTTCGAATCATTTTAGGGTATTAGTTTTTTTAATTTCCTGTCGACTGATCTCCAATACCTACCTCCAAGGTCAAGTATATATTTATGTTTGTAATTGTTGGTTTATCTGAAACAAACAAAAACAATACAAGGCAATAAAGAAAGACAAGCAAGAGTAATTTTACACGGTTCAACAATCCTCCTAAGGACGACTATGTTGGTGTAATCAACCTTCAAAGTTTTAATGTTTTATAATATATCTATGTCTAGTCAAGTTATCAAAGATTGATCCAAACATGATATAATATTTGGAAGTGAGTTATGTATAGTTAGGTCAAAGATTTGACAATATATTTGTCTAGTAAGTTTGATCAATGGTTGATCTATAGTCAGGTTAAGGATTGACTGGATGATTAACAAAGGGAAAGTATAGTAATGTAAAAAATTGACTGGATGACTAGTAAAGAAAAATTCAAACAAGTGAAGGATGACCGTCTTATCCATAATCAGTAGATTGATAGGCCTTATTATGAGATCAAAAAAGTCCTATAAAAGAAACTCCGAGCATGATGTTTCAAACATCAATTATCATATTATGTTCTCTCGCTTTATGTTCGAAAGCAACAAGTTGCTTGTCGATCGGGGAAGCACCAGGAGGAGTGTGACATGCTTATGGTTTCTGGACCGATCATCGGATTATTTGGTTTGCTTGTTAATACATATGCTTAATGTTTATCTTTCAATACTTGTGCTTGTAATTACAAATTTGTAAGAAAGATTTCTCAACCTCTGAAAGACATCCAGAAAAGATAACATTAGTGAACGGGCTGCTATCGTAGATAGGCCTTGGATGTATTCTAGGGGGTTAGAAACCAATTAAATTAGTGTCTTCTTCTCCTTACTTCTTGTTTAAGTTATTATTATATTTTGCTGCAAGTAGACGAAACGAAGAAAGTGAAAGATCAATATTCACTCTCCTCTATTGATCACACTAATCATACAATTAGTATTAGAGCCAATTAGCTGTCAATCGAATTAACTGCCAAGGGAGCAAAGAGGCCAAAGATTGAGGGGGAGAAAACGTATGATTGTCAATTCCATTTTCAAATTTCATATAATATGTTTTAAGTGCAGGGAGAGAAGATATTACAAAAATTAGTGTCCTACTTGTAAGATTCGGGTGGCACAACAGGGGCAAAGGAGGAACCAATGTTAGGAATTTAAAGGAACAAAGAACACATTGTATGCTTTAAGTGCTAAAAACCGATCACTATAAGAACTAATCCCTGAAGAAGAAGCTGAAGAAAAAATTAACAAAATTAGAAGCAAACAAAGTTAGTAAGTTTAAAATTTACAAAAATACTCCTATCAAAATGTATGCTAATTTAATTTTGTCGTGCTCTAGCAATAAATTAGATAATTTACATAATTAATTAACTTGAATAATTCAATTAATCTGAAATTAATTAAATCTCAAGATAACTCTATGAATAAATCAAAACTAATTAATTTTAGCAATTCAAAATTTAATAATGATTTAATTAATAAAAACACTGATTTGAATATTTAATAATTGAGAATTAATTAATATTGATAATAAATCTAATTAAGAAAATGACCCAGTCAATTTAGTTCTAGATAAATTAATCATAATCTTAACAAAATATTTTCTTTATTTAATCATAATAAATCTAGATTGAATAATTTAATTAATTCTAAATTAAATAAAAAAACAAAATAATTATCAAGTTAGTCAATTAAATAATTTATAATTAAATATTAAATTAATTAATGAAAATAATTCAAAAAAATATTTGATCAATTCTAATTTTAAATAATTTGAAATTAAATAATAAATTAATTAATCAAGATAATCCTAAAAATAATTGATGAATTCTAATCATAAAAATTTAAATAATTTGGAATTAATTAATAAATTAATTAATCATGATAATTTTAAAAATAATTTGATAAAGTCAAATATTCAAAATAAAAAATTTATAAAATAAAATTACAAATATTAAAAAGATAAATTCAAAAATAAATCTACAAGTATAAATCTTAAAAAGGAAAATTCAAATCTTAATCCTAAATTAAAAAGACAAATTTAAAAATTACAAATCTTAAAAAGGAAAATTCATAAAATAATATATCAAATTCTAAAAAGATAAATTTTAATTTTAATTCTAAATTAAATTTTACAAATTCAAAGGATAAAATTTTAAATAAGATAAATTATAATCTTAAAAATTCAAAATTAAAATTCAAAAAATTCAAAATTAAATCTTAAAAACTAATAATATAAAAGTTCAAATCTTAGAAATGCTAACTCAAATTTGAATTCTAAATATTCGAATTTAAATATTAAAATTAATTATAACAAAGTACCATTTAGTTATGAAACCGTGACTAATAAAAAAATCAAAATTAAATCCCAAAAAATCAAAAATAAATATCATAATTCAAGAAAAAAATCTACAAATTTTAACAAGTCAAATCTAAATTTAAAATATCTGAAATGTTATCATAAAGTATCTTATAATTATGGAACTAATTAATAAAATTATACCCAATGAAACAATAAAATTAATAAAAATCAAAATGTGTCAAAGTGGGTTGACACATTCCTTATGAAATCTATCAAATCGAGAATTTGATACATTATTAGAAATCAACTATTAAGTGTTTGACAAGTTGGCATAATGTATACTTGTCATGAAAATGCATATGTTAATTAATTATTTTATGTTTATTTATGCCACGCCATGTCATACATGCTAACTTTAATTTCTTGCTTAATCTAGAATAGTTAGATAGGAAAAAGATTATTTAACACTTGACAGCATAGAATCAGAATGTGATGAAATGATAATATGTTAGGGAGACTTAATCTAAGTGTGCCTGGGTTGGATAAGGAATATGCTACTTAGTGCACTCAACTAAGAAGAACTAACTAAAACTATCTCGCCACATCATAAAGTAGTTAGATTAAGATTTTCAATAAATTGATTGAGTGTACAATTTTTTGAACTGACTTTGCCGTTGATTCAATTAAGAAGGTCCCTATGTTTCACTAAAATCTGGAAGCCAAGTATGAAATATCCACTTAGTTGATTGAAAACTAAACTTAAGTCTAGCATAAGATCAAAGAATCTTCTAATTCAAACTTAAATTTTAAATCAGTAAAATTGATAAAGCATCTTACAGAAACTTTTGGTTTACTTGATTTATATATATAACAACAACAACAACCAAACTTTATTCTACTAGGTGGTATCAACTATATGGATCCTTTTACACTATTGGACTTTATACCTACTATATCATCATCTATACTTAAATAAATTTTATTTTATCTTATTGTTGCTAACAATTCTTTTTTGATCTTCTTCCTCGTTTGATGCGCATATTTATCATAGTTTTATATTGTTTAACTAGAGCATTTATTGATCAACTATGTACATATTCGTATCATCTTAAATATGTCTCTCAGAGTTTTTTCTTAATATATGCAACTCCGACTTTCTCTCTAATGCTCTCATTTTTTATTATGTTTGTCGTTGTATGTCAACACATCCACCTTAATATCCTTATCTTTGGAACTCTCATCTTCTGCTCATGTGCTCGAGTCATAACCCAACATTCAACACCAAATAGCATAGCAGGTCTAACCGTCGTTTTATAAAAATTTCTTTTAAGTTTTAGAGGTACTTTACAATCACATTGAACACTTAATACTCTCCTCTATTTTAACCATTCTGCTTGTATTATATGTAAGATATCTCTCTCAATCCCTCTCTCATTTTACAAAAATGATCTTAAATACTTAAAGCTGTTAGCTCCAGATAATTCGTCATCTCTTATCTTAACAATTGTTTCATTACATCTAATATTGCTAAACTTAAATTTTATATATTTTATTTTTACTCTACTAAGACTAAAATCTTTCACTTCTAGTATTTTCCGTCAAATTCTAGCTTAGCATTTACTTTTTCATGTGTCTCATTTACCAAAATAATATCATTTGTAAATAACATACAACATGGTACTATGTCTTGAATGTGTCCAGTGAGTTCATTCATAATTAGTATAAAAAGATAAGGACTTAGAGCTGATCCTTGATGTAACCCTATCTTTATTAGAAATACTGCAGTTAATCCACTTGAAGTGTTCACTCTGATCGTTATATTCTTATACATATCCTTAATTAGTTCAATATATGTTAGGTTAACACCTTTTTTTCTAGATGTGTTCACTCTTGGTACTCTATCATAAGATTTTTCTAAGTCAATGGATTCCATATGTAGATCTTGTTTTTGCTCCCGATACTTTTCAATTAGTTGCTTGAGAAGATATATAGTTTTTATTGTCGACCTTTCAAGTATTAATCCAAATTGATTTTTGATCACTGTGGTTTTCTTCCTTAATCTTTGTTCTATTACTCTTTCCTAAAATTTCATGGTATAACTCATTAGTTAATAACCCTATAGTTTGCATAATTCTATATGTCACCTTTGTTCTTATATAAGGGAACTAGAGTACTTATCCGCCATTGATCATACATTTTTTTTCGTTTTCAATATCATATTAAATAATTTTATAAGTTATTCAATACCTTATTTCTCTAGGCACTTTAATATCTTTATTAGAATATCATCTTATCCAACAACTTTTCCATTATGCATCTCATTTAAAACTTGTTCTACTTCTAAAATTTAAATTTTATGATAAAAATTTAAATTTTTATACTCATTTGACCTGCTTAAATTACCTAAGTTAAGTTGTTTACCTAAACCTTCATTAAAAAGTTGATGAAACTATATTTTCCACCGCTCTTTTATTTCTCCATCATGTACTAGTATCCTATTGCATTAATCTTTAATATCTTTTATTTGGATAAGATCTCTGTCTTCCTTTCTTTTACTTTAGCTATTTTATAAATGTCTCTTTTCTATTTTTTATCTAATTTTTGATATAACCATTCAAAAGTTTTATTTTTTACTTCATTCACTACTTTCTTATCCTCTTTCTTGGCAATTATATATTTTTTTTAACAAGTTTCATTCTTTTCTTGACTAGTGTGTGTGTGTATTTCAAAAATATATATTCCTTTGAAAATGATGCTTGTTGACCAATACTTAGAGTCTAAAATCCTAGGTTGATATTGAACTCTAAGTCCTCTAAGACACATAGGTATGTCTTGTTGGTCCCTTTTCGGCCAGCAAGAAAGGGGGGGGGGGGTGAATTGCCTGAGAATAAAAATGAACCTTTCTCGACTTATAGCTTGATTAAAACTAACACTTGTATAAAAAGAATTAATAAACTAATTAAGAAGAAAGAAGAGGCATAGAAGAATTTACTTGGTTTACAATCAGAAAATTGCTAATTCAAGATATTGAAAAGGCCCACTAAAGTCTCCTTCATGCGGAGAAGCCCCTTATAGTGCTGACAGCTCACACAGTAGTAGAACAGACAAAGAAATTGATTATAAGTGATGATTTCTAGCAACTGGGATCAAGGTTGTATTTATAGTTGTGATCGGGACACCTGGAAGGGTTCCAAACACCTGATGTGGATAGAATTTTATCCACATTGTACCAGATCGCAATAGGTGGATTTGTGATAAACTTTCTGATCTGAGCGCCTGGACCAGGTCTGGGCACCCGGACCATGTTAGGGTCGATTTGTAACTAGAGGAAGGGGGGTTGAATAGTTCGTTGCGCTTCGTTTGTTTGCTTCGATGATGATGATACGTAGTGGAAAGAACTCGAAGCAACACTTATAACACTAACACAAGGATTTACTTAGTATCCACCTCAAGAAGAGGTGACTAATCCAAGGATCCACACACGACACACTTTGCACTATAAAAAACTCTTATAAGATTTACAAGAAGAAAACTTATACTAGCTTCTCAGTAACTACCGAAAGCGGAAAAGCCTTGTACAAACTCTCAATACAACAAGAAGAAAAGAAAAAGTGAATACAAAGAATATCTTATAAGATTTACACAAATGAACCCTTAGCTAGCTTCTTCTTCTTGTGTGGAACGCCTCTTGACCACGAAAGTATAACAACACTTTGCTCCAAGAAGCTTCAAGAACTGACAAGATCACCTGAAGAATCGTGAGAAGTTGGAGTGGAGAGTTAGGAAGGAAGAAAGCTCACCACGGCTTAAACTGTGCACTTCCTTCGCAACGGGCATATCCCAATCGATTGGAGAGGCTTGAATCAATCAGCTGATCGATTCAGAGTGTCTCTGTGCTCCACTGGAAACTACCTGAATCGATCATCTGATCGATTCAACCTTTCTCACGTTGCAAGAAATCCAGCTCCAATTGATCGGCTGATCGATTGGGGAGGCTTCTGTGCTCGCGATCCAGGCTCCCAATCGATCGACCGATCGATTGAGCTACTATTTATCGCAACACTCTCCCAATTGATCGACTGATCGATTGAGCTTCAGTTCAATCGATTGGCTAATCGATTGACCACCCTTGACTTACTTAACTCAAGCTTAAGGGTTCCCAAATCCAACATCCGGTCAACTGTGACCTATTGGAACTCCTCATGCCTAGCATCTGGTCAACCTTGACTTGCTGGAACTTCTTCACTAAGTGTCTGGTCAATCCTTTGAGCCACTTGGACTTTTCTTCTCGTGCCAAGTGTTTGGTCAACCTTGACCCACTTGGACTTACCATCTCATGCCAAGTGTCAGGTTCTCCATTACCTACTTGGACTTCCTTCCACCAGATGTCCGATCATCTTTGACCCATTTGGATTTTCTTATACTAAGTATCCAGTCAATCCTTTGACATACTTGGACTTTCCAACACCAGGTGTCCGGTCAATCTTGACCCACCTGGATTTCCACGTGCCTTGCTTCACTCACCGGGTCTTTCCACCTGCCTAGCTTCATTCACTAGGACTTTTCATCTGTCTGACTTCACTCATCAGGGCTCTCCATCTGCTTGGCTTCACTCACCAGAACTTTCACCTAGCTTCACTCACCAGGACTTTCACATAGCTTCACTCACTAGGGCTTTCACCTGGCTTCACTCACCAAGACTTTTTTACCTAGCTTCACTCACTAGATTTTCACCTGACTTCACTCACCTGGATTTTTCCACCGCCTGACTTCACTCACCAAGACTTCCATTTGTCTGGCTTCACTCACCAGGAGTTTCCATCTGCCTGGCTTCACTCACCAGGACTTTCCTACTGTCCGACTTCACACACCGGGACTTTCATCACCAAGTGTTCGATCAACACTGACCCACTTAGATTTTTACTTCTGCCAGCCTTCTTGATGGACGATTGCACCAACAATCTCCACATATTGTCAAATATTGAAATCCAAACATCAAGATTCAAACTTGAGTAAACTCAAACTTAGTCAATTTGGTCAACCTTGACTCAAGGATATTCCACCAACATAGTGGTCTTGAGGAAAGGTGGTGGGTGCTCTCAGAGGAGTGAATTTAAGCGAGAATTCTAAATAGCTCAAGGATGACAGAATATTTGGCAGGTCAAGACTGAACCCTAAGTAGTAAAAAGTCCGAGCAGATCAAAGGTAACCGGATGCTTATAAAAAATCCTAGGGAATTGAATCCTAGGTGATAAAAATGTCTTAGAAGAGAGTAGTGACCTCGATTGATTGAATGTTTGAGAGGAGACCTTGAATAGGTCAAGGATGATTTAATACTTGAGGGGAGGATCGAACCATGAGAATAATAGTGGACCTTCGTTTGAGAGGAGAATTATTGAGATTATAATTAAAATCCTACTTTTTAAAAATATTAAAAAATTATGAATTTATAAGATAGAAAATATATATACTAATAGAAGACATTTTTAGAACGAGTTCAAAAATAACAAATTCATAAACATTTATACTTAAAGTAGATAATATCGTATCATTAAGTAAATTCTTTTCTTTCTAACACTAATGATACAATTTTGATTAGTATTTGATACGTTTAAATAGTATTGAAATAAAAATAGTTTTGGCTAACATCAAATTAATTAATTTTGATTTAAAATAATTTTAATCAAGTTATAAAAAATTTGAGAGCAACTTTAATTTGGATAAAAGGATAATTTAAAAAATTAAAATGAATAACTATTTTAATATTTTTTAAAAAATATTTACCATTGAAATAAAAGAACTGCTTTTTGATTTATTTATTTTTTAAAATAAAACTCGGATTTAATCCAACGCGAACATTAAAATCAACAACCTCTTATGCCTATTCATACTCAGATTTCATTTAAAAATGTATATTAATTTTTTTTAATATATTTGTACCTTCAAATCTAAATTCGATCTAAGAAGTCTTGATTTGGTCAAAGTAGACTTTACACGGCATCACTTTGACTAGGCAAAAGAGATTCGGGACGTCTAAGTGCTAGGGTGTTCTCAGATTAATTTAAATGGAGTCAGATATTACTTGGAGAGGAGTCATGAATATTAGTTGGGGATTCGACAATGCTTGAGATAGTTCGGATGAGCTCGGCAATAGGTCAGGAGGCTTGGATATTCAGCCGAATCGAAAAGTAACTAGATCCGGTAAAACACGGATTTGGTATAAAACAAGGGGTATATATTATTTACAAAACTCAGGCCAGAAAGGGTAGCGGCTATAAACGTTGGGAATTATACAGTAGTCTAGAGTAAAGTCATAGCCACCCGAAGAAAAGGATGCTAGATGATGAAAAATCACAACCACCTGAAGACTAAAGTAAAGGATACCAGATGCAGTGGAGTATTTAGATTGTTATTTCGGTATTCATGTTTTAATCTTTAATTATAATGAATTTATAAAAAAAAAATTTAAATAGGATATACAACTAAAGGATGTTGGACTTCTTGACCATCCACAGTGAGCATTTTTTGATTTATCCTGATAGCCGATGGAAAAATTTTATGAAATCAGTTAATCACCCCAACCATCACGTTACCAACCTGATTAATATTTTTTCCCCTAATTAAAAATAATAAAAAACTACAGACAACAAAAAGTCACAGTGGCCTAAGTAAAGGACGTCGGATTATATTATGAAAAAGCACAGTCAATCCCATGAAGTAAAGTATACAAAAAGATGACATCGCTTATCCCTAATGCCCCCGTCGCACCCAACCCAAAGTCATTATGAGGAAGGTAAATCACGGTAGCCGAGAGGGGAAGTGATAGGTGGAGTGAGGTACACAGGATCCGGAGATTTATACCCGACATCTCTATGATTCAACCCCACATTCTTATATGTAAATATAACCGTCACTTACCATCTCGAATAACCCCGTGAGATTAATCCCATGAAGTAAAGTGCATCAGGAAAGGAATGTTTTTTCCTCTATGTAAAAGGTACTCGTTCTAACAGCCGTATGCTATTCTCCGTTCATTTTCTTTGTTATCATCTCCATTCTCCAGTGCATTGGCTCCTTTTAAATTCGTGTTAATGTCTATTCTCTTTCAAAAAAGACAGCCCCCTTGAGTCCAACTAGTTCTTGGCCCACACTAGTTTAGTTCACAAAAAAACAAACTGGTCGATAGCCGACTTGTCAATAGCGAACCCTCTAAAATTCAACCTGTTGAAGACTGACTCGGTCGAAGGACAGTTGATTATTAAGAAGTCTACCATAAACAATTCAGCAGGAAGTTGACGCGTTCCTCATTCTCATATCTATTTTTGAAACTATGAACGTTAGATATGCAGATTGAGTCATATTGAAAATCCATAAATTTCTTACATGATTTAGTAAAATGTAATGTATTTTTTTGAATATTATTGAAATCTAAATACCTGATTTAATAAATTGTCAGAGTAAAAATTGTTAGGACAGATAAATTAGACGGGGCATGAATAGCTCCTTCAATTTTGTTTCTTAAATTTGAATGGCAACGGAAAATTTAAAATAATGTAAACATCTTAATTTTACTTCGTTCTTCACTATTTTTTTTTTTTTTATGATTAATCCAAGGATCTCACTTTCACGATCTTATCTACTATGAAAATTTTCTTTCTTATAAACCTTTTAAGGCAAGCAAGCCTCATACAAGCTGTCCTCACAAACAACACCAAAAATAAATGGAAAATGAAAGCATAACATTGTACAATGACTTCTTTGCTTTGATGCTTACTTGTGGCTTTGGATTGCTTTTTGGTGGTTGAAAATGAGGCACTTCTCCAAACCCTCACGAATTGGTGTGTGGAAATATTCACGAACTCCCCTTTATATCGTGCTATTTGAAGTGATTTCAACTTAGTAATCCATTAGCCTTACTTACCAATCTATTGTCACATGTGATCGTTTAAACCTGTAGAACAGTTCCTTTTGAACTTATAATCAATCGGTGAGTGATGTCAATCAATTAGCTTGTCTCTAATTGATTTTCCAATCGATTCAAAATTATTCTGTGCTCTCACAAAAAAGGTCTCAATCGATTGTCTCAATCGATTGGCCTTAGAGTAATCGATTTACTAATCGATTCCAAACTCTACTATTTTTCATGAAAATATCTCTCAATCGATTAGGCAATCTGTCGATTGGAGTAAGTCTTGATCGATTAGCCTGATCAATTGACACTACCTTAATCAATTGAGTTAATCGATCATGTTGTTGGACAAACGATCTGTCAGAGATTATGGGAAATTAGCCGAAGTTAAATACTCTAAATTAAATTCAACTTATCTATTGAAATAACCTGAGCTGATAATCTCAGGTGGCCAGTGGGGGCAGGTTTCTGCCAAGTGCTGAGTGTAGACTGGTCAAGCAAGCAGAGAGGCCGAGCAAGCAGAGAGGCCGAGCAAGCAGATCAGCTGAGTGGGCAGTATATCCGACCGGGTTGTGTAGTAGATCAGGCAGAGCCTACCGAGTGGTAAATCAGCCGAGTGGGCAGAGCGACTGATCAGGTAAAGTAGAGCAATTGTCCGGGTGGTGCAACCAAGCAAGCTGAGAAGCTGAACAGTCTGAGAGGGTGAGCGAATGTACGGTCGAGTTGTCGGGTTAGCGAGTGGCCAAGCGAGTGAGCAGCCAAGCGAGCAAGCATCCAAGCGAGTATTCGGCCGACTAGGGAGAAAATTGAGCGGCCGGGCGAGCGTACGGACAGACGAGTGAAGCAGGCAAGTGGCCTGTCGGGTAGAGCAGCAGAACGATTGAACGACCGGATGGACTTGCAGCCGAGCGGACGAAGATGCTGAGCGAGTGAAGAGGCCGAGCGAATGAGAGAACAGGTGATCGGAGAAGTTGAGCGGCCGAGCGAGCGACCGAGTGAGTGAGCGGCCGACCGGGCAGATAGGCCAAGTGGGCAAATGGACTGAGGCCTGTGATGGTTGCAGTTTCCTTGAAATAGATTCACTCCACCTCCGGTTGTGCTTCGAGGTTTACTCGGGTCATCTGTTTCTCAGGATACAATGGTTAATGGTGATTTCCACCAAGCACTGGTGGTCACAGCGAACTGAGTGGTGCCCGACTGCTATCACGGGTACTTCGCCTAGCAAGAGTTGCATGATAGAGGAGGAGGAGAACGGAGGTGGAGAGCTACTGCTTCTTTTCTGTGTGTGTAACCTCATTTGTTAACGATCGCATCCTCCTTATGTAGGAGCACAGACCAATGACAAACGTTAATGATCATTACTCGTCGAGTTGTGAAATGACAACGTTTCACTCAGCTGTTTATATTCTGAATTAATCTCTAATTTAATGCACCGTTACACACTTAATAAACAGTAAAAATATTTATGTGGCAAAATGTTGGTTGTTCTACTTGGGCAAATTTGATCCTTACCAGTCCAGCATTCGGCGCGCGTAGGTCGTGCTCACACATGAGTCAACTTGGTTCAGTGCAATCTGAGCCCTGGATTTACACCCCCCCACCCCCGCCTTCACACCCACGCGTGAGAGAGAGTCTTTCTCCATGCATTTGTTCACATCATCAATACATGTGAATCAATTTAAACCAACCATATGCCTTGAAACTTCCAATGTGGGATTAAAGTCCCATTCACAATAGAGTTTCTTTCCTATTCCACCTCTTCTCCATTCGTATATATCCAACATAGATAGCTTTCTGTGTTGTCGCAAAAACACAACCAATTGATTATGTACCCTAATCGATTAGTGAAAGTTTGAATTGATTGCCTAATCGATTCCAAACCCTTTTGCTCTTGTGAAAATTTCTCTCAATCGATTAGTCTAATCGATTGCCTTGGGCCAATCGATTATCCTAATTGATTACTGCTGAACCTGAGTTTAGAGTTCCTTTACCCAACCCTAAAGTCATCCGTGACACGTTAGGACTTTCTGTTGCCTAGTATCTGGTAACCCTTAATCTATCATGGATTCTTCACCAAGTGTCCTGTCAACTTTTGATCAACTTGAACTTTTCATCTCGTGCAAGTGTCTGGTTCTCCATGACTCATTTAGAATTACCGTTTCATGTCAAATGTTTGGTCCTATGTGACCCACTTGGACTTTTCCCTTGCTAATTTCCTGTGGACTTTCGATGACCAAGTATCAAATCAACATTTGACCTATTTGGACTTTTGTCTTACTTAGCCCTAGGGCTATAATGAACCAAGCGTTCGTGAACAAGCTTGGTGTTCGAGTTGGTAAGAGCTTGTTTATGTTCGTTCAATATACACAAGATAATTAAACAAATAAGCTTGAACAACTCGTTAAACTAAATAAACAAGTTTGAACACATATGTATTCAGCTCATTAATGTTCATAAACAATGTTCGTTGATACAGATATGGTTTAAGGATAGAGGAGGAATTAGGAAAGGGGGCATTTTGGTTACTATACTGTAGCACCACCTTTTAGGGCACTGTTCACCCGTGGAAAAGGGGGCTTCGGCGGGTTCTTTCTTCCACTGCCAGGAGGCTTGGGCTGGGCCGACCACCACCAAGGCCGACCATCTCCGGCGCTGGCGGCCCGCTTCCTTCTCGACACCAACGACTTTGGACTTGCGCCATCAGCATCGTTTCTCCCTCTCGGTGTTGCACCTCACTGCCGCCTCCTCTCCACACGCGTTGCCTCCAGCCTCTTCCTTCCCCTTCTCCCTCTCTACACATCGCAGTCTTGCTTGCCGGCAACCACCCGACACCGCAGCCATGCCCGTCGACACCTCCTTCGGCTTCTCACACAACGGCCACCTCACGAGCCCATGCGAGGACGCTGCCCCCTCCCTCTCTTTCTCTCCCACGGCCAAGATGCCACCAGTAGGTGCTCGCCGCCTCCCTCGTTGCTTGCTAGACGCTTCGCCTCGCACACAAACCGCCACCTCCATTGCCAGACATGCCTTCAATCGCCAGCAACACTCTCAGCAGGCCACCTCGCTGTCTCCGTCACACGTCGACGCACTCCATGTAGTCACTGCCCCCGCCTCTTCTCCTTCGCTATGGCCAGCCACTATCGTCGGTCAGGCACACCACAGGCTGCACTTTTGCCGTCCAGTGTCTTCATTCGCTCTACGACCACTAGCGAGCGATCCCTAGCCACCGACGCCCTATCGTCGGATATGAGCACTCGACATTCTCGCCTTCCAATCCGTTAATCCAGTTCTCCATCTCTCGATTCGTATTGTCGTACGCCTCCGATGTCAATCGGGCCCCTGAGCCCTCGCTGTCATTATGTTCTGACTCGACTCGTGTGATGTTTTTATGTTCCGGTCTTCATGCCATTTTGAATTCGGGTTGTGTGCCAATATCTTATCTCGGTCTGCATGTCGATGTCTTATCCTAGCCTGCCTGCCAATGTCATAGTCTGGCCTGCATGCCGAGATCGCATCCGGTTTCGTGCCACCGCGTTTGGTTCCTCGTTATCAAATTCAGCTCTCTAGCATGCTCATAGTCATCTGCTCTTCCAGGTCACAACAACTCGAGCAGCATCCCACCTAAGGGTCCCTCCTGGGCCAGGGTACATTTTTCGTACTCACTCTACATTCATTTCATTATTATACGTCTTAGTCTATTACTTATATACTCATTGGATCTGCCTCGAGCATCGGGGTACCAGGGACCGGAGTGACATAGTCGTTGGTTGTAGGTAAC
>JBBMJZ010380094.1:0-16376 GCA_037833815.1 Zingiber zerumbet
ATCAATAATGAAAATATCATATGTTTTATTGATTTATTTGTTTTGTCAAAATTTATTATGCAACGTGATTTGTTTCCATTTGATGTTCAATGTGCAAGCTATGTATGGAAATGAATCAGGTTCATTTCAATGCCTCGGTGAAGGAGAAATTCAATAGGAAAATAATACTTGCTTGACTTTGGGGTGGGCTACAGCCTAGTACTGCCCTAATATAAATCCGTCTCTGAGCATTTGGTCACCCTGACCTACTTCGGGCCTCCTCGGGAATATTCGCATGTGGTAGGTAATTCTTGACCTACTCCGGGCATTCTCCGTGAACATCCAGTCGCCCTGATCTGCTTCGGGCGTTTCCTGCGAGCATTTGATTACTCTTGACTTGTTTTGAGCCTCCCCGCAAGTATCCAATTATCCTGACCTGCTCCGAATCTCCCCGCTGCTTCGTTCAAGATCATCCTACATGGCATCTGGTCCGAACTTTGATTCTGATATCATTTGTTGTGTCCAAAAGGATATTAATATATCTCTACAATAGTATGATATTGTCCACTTTGAGTTTAAACCCTCATGATTTTATTTTTAGGTTATACCCAAAAAATTTCAAGCGAATAAAGATATCATATATTCTTTTAAATCCGTAATTTTTACTAAATCCATACGAGACTTTAATTAAATCCCTAGCACTAATCCTATCGCTAACCCTAAGAGCATCTCCAATGCAAGGTTTGTGAGAGGTTTTAAAATAATAAAAAAAGTTAAATAAAAAAACTTGAACTATTGTAAATATGAGGTTTGAGTTCTATAGTTCAAGAGCAGTAGTGAAAACTCAAAGCTGCTATTTCGTATTGAAATTGATGTATATATATGGAGCCGTGCAACTACATACTATAAATTATATATATAAAAAAACTCATTTAAAACTTTAACTATTAGGATCTGTTAATAAAATTTTTTAATATTGACAAGATATATTAAAATCATAAAAAAATTTATCTAGAGTATTAACAATGGGATGTCCTAAGCCTGACAGTCTACCTCTTCAACTAACGCCGAAGATGAACCGACCAAACAAGTCAATAGTCAAAGTCAAACTGCAGGGTCAAGGAATCCTGAAACAAGTTTAAAGAAGAGAATGGAATCGAGTGTTCTCTCAAGAATTACGCATCAAACCGTTCATATTAATTTGAACAGCCCTCGAGCATCATCATCTGGGAGCGATTCGGCCTTCAGCAACAGCAGGGCAGAGCTCCTTCTCCCACTGCAGAGCAAAACAGAGAACGCCTACGCCGATCGATAACAGTAGTGAGCGCTCTGCATCAACTGGCTAGTAAAGCATGGGAAGTTGCTTCTCCAGCTCCAACTCTCCCCGTGTGGCTCTGCCGGAGGCTCCGCGGCCACGGCCGGAGGAGGAAGAGGTAGGGCATTGGAAGGAAGGGGAGGGGTGGTGGTCTGGATCGCCGACGTCGACTGGAAGGCGGAGGCTTTCATAGTCAGAGAACGCCGGAGGATGAATTTTGAAGCTCGAACGAACGTCGAAGTCTAGAAATATTAGATTCTTTAAGTAGAGCTTTTTATTTTTAAGATTTCAGAGCAAGTGGAAATTTCAATCTTGTTCTTGTTCGGTTTATAAGAAAATAAATAAGAGTATTTTTATAATGAAAAAAATAAGGTGGATGCTTTTAATATTTTTTAACATAAAGCGTAAAAAAGCTAAAAAACACTTAAAAGAATATTGTTTTTTTTAAGTATTAAAATAATATTTCACCTATAATTTAATATCTTAATATCCAAGGTATTTCATAAATATTTGGCAATCCTTAATTTGGTGGTATTTGATTCATTATTTTTACCCTAAAACTATAGTGCAATGGAAGGACGTGCAAGTATTTTTTCTCTAAATGGAGGACGTAATGTTCGACTTCTGGGTTACCCATTGTGAGCGCTTTCTGATTTACCCTAGCTGCGGATGGAAAAATTTCATAGGATCGAATCGGTCGTCCTAAGTTCGGTATTATTTGGTTCATCATTTTTATCACGATGAACTTTATTTTTGGAAGATATGTGCCCGGGACTACGATGCAGCGGAAGAATGTTGAATTGTCACTCAAATACTCACGGTATGATCCCCAACTATACCACATTTATAGAGATTTTTTCTCTAAATAAGACATAAAACCATTAAATACTTGACTTTTAAGTTATCCATCATGAACATTTCTTGATTTATCCTAGTGACAACTAAAATTTTTTCGTAAAATAGGACTAATCACCCTACCCTCAACGACACATGATTCATCGTTTCTATCTCTATGGGATGTCTGATTGGCGAGAAAATGATAGACTTATTATAACAATGGATCAATTTCCAACATGAACATCCATCCGTACATCCATCCTCTTCACAACAAACATGCTGAGACTAATCATCAACTATTAAGATAAAAATAAAATATTTTAAGAGAATTAGCAACTTTTATGATCAGTTGGATCGCTTTTGAATTAATTTTAAATGGTGCAATTTTAATATAGAAAATATTTTGAATTTTAAAATGTGGATAAGATATTATTTTAATAGTTTAAAAAATAGAAGTTTACTTTTTTTTAACAATATAAAAATTAAAAGCGGGTCCCTTCTCATTCCATTAATAACTCAATATTTTAGGATGACGTCAGCATATAGATCAGAAGCACGCCGGAAACTGTACAAGACGCGGACCGTCGAGTCGTCGACAAGCCAAAGACAGTCAAGTCTCCCTCGTCTTTTCTAAAACCAGTAAAAGATGATTGCACGGTCAATAATCTCATTCGCTAAGTATAAACGCGTAGCAAATCGGATTTAATGTTCTAATAGGATTTGTGTTCGAAAAGAGGGCATTATCTATAGAATGATTGTTGTTCAGAAAGATACATCAAATCTCAAAGGACATAATTAAACCACCATGAATATCTCGAGTAGAAGAGTCGCCGATGGACAAGAGAACGAATGCTGAATTTCTACCAGCAAGATGATTGAGGCAGTGTGATTGAGAAAATGAACAAGATAAATCAGTGGCAAATAGAAGGCAATTCACAGAATTTTCAAACGACTGATATCTTAGTTTATACCAAACGAACAGAAAGATGACTCTTTTATTGCGCTATTAAATTGCGACTATCAATTTCCTATGGAGAATGGAGACAAAATCTAACCTCTTTTTTTTTTTTTTTTCAGCTTCCGAGCAATTTGAGCCAAAAATGGAATCAGCATCACAATTCGAACGCATCATCGTCGAGCTTCAGCGCCTCCGCAGCAGCCTCCTCCTCCTCGTCGTCGATGGTTAAGTAGGGGTTGTGCGCAGCCGGCCTGAACTTATACCCGGTGAAGACGTAGAAGGCGAGCGTGGCGAGCTCGCCGGCGACGACGCTGGTCCACAGGTAACGGAAGGAGATGAAGTTGCTGAGCGCGTAGACTCCCACCCTGGTGAAGTAGATGTAGCAGATGACGACGATGTAGTACTGGCGGAAAAGGGTGAGCTTCATAAGGTTCACGGCAGCCTTCCCGTTGGTCCTGGCGGCCTCCCGTAGGTTCTTAATGGACCAGACGATGGGGAAAAGGACGGCGCAGCAGCAAACGACGTCGACGAGGAGGAAGACCTGCTTCCAGGTGACCCAGTCGCTGGAATAGCGGCCGGATTCATCGATGGCGACCTGGGCGATGTTGGCCACCACCTGGAGGGGGATGATCGCCATGAGCACCTTCTTCTCGCGGTCCTGCAGGTAGGGTTTGAGGAAGGACCAGCCGGTGCCGATGAGGACAAGGAGCGTGAAGAGGGAAATCCCCTTGAGGAAGCTGAAGATGTAGAAAAGCACGTCCCAGCCGTGGGCGGATCCGGTGCGCTCGATGTAGGATTTGTCCTCGGCCTCGCAGAGGAGATTTAGGGCTTTGAGAACGATTACCGCGAGCATGAAGTAGTGAATGCCGAAGACGGCGGCACGGCGGCGGAAGAGGACGGCAGCCCAAGCGATGGCGAGGGCGGCGTAGGCGAAAAAGAGGAGGGAATATATGAAGGGGAGCGGTGCGGCGCCGGCAGAGAGGAAGGCGCGGCGGGAGGGTTCAGGGAAGTTAAACATGGCGGATCGGACGGACATGGAGACGCGGAGATTGGGGAGACAGTTGGCGAAGAGGAGAGTGAACTGGCCGGATTGGTCGGTGAGGTTTTCGGCGACGCCGAAGGAGGTGGATCTGGCGACGGGGACGCCGGAGGGGTTGGGAGGGGGATGGAGGCGGTCAAATTCATAGACGACGTGGACGTCGGGGTCGCTGGACTGGAGGGCGCAGGTGATGTCGAGGTCGCGGATCTGGCGGAGGACGCGCAGCCATGCCTCGGGGGTGCAGAGGAAGAAGCCGAGCTGGGAAAGGGCGAGGTCGGCTTTGCTGGAGAAGGAGATGCCGGAGACGTTGAGCTCGAGACCGCCACGCCGTGTGAAGCCGAAGTCGTCTAAGGGGATGATGGATCGCGAGTCAGATCGGACCTCCATCTGGCGGATCTCGGCGCGAACAGAAGGGACGACGGCCATGATGGACAACGCCAACGCCAACGCCAGCCCAATGATAGGTCTCACGGATGCCGCCATGGATGCCATCTTCGTAGCCTCCCCTCGCTGATCTCGATTCCTTCTTATCTCTCCCCCCTCTCTCTCTCTCGCCCGGCCATCAATGGCGGCGGTGGTTCGTCAGTCAACGGAGAAGGCAGAAGATGTTTCCAATTAACTCCAAATATTTAACCTTATAATTATTTGGTCGGAGTCGTGACTTAACCCGTCACAGATTTCGTGTCATGGTTGGCTAGGTTTTGTCGTGTATAAATTTCCGAGCCCTCCGCGAACGCTCTCACCGCTTTTTGTTGTCTCCTGCGTCGCCGCGCTTACACGCTTAACCCTTCCTTCCTACGACGCAGGCGAAAGCCCTCGACTGCCGACATGCCTTCTCTTCTCTCCGACCCTCTCTCCCCTGAGGAGCTTAAGGGATCGAAGAAGGCGAAGGTCTCTGAGAAGAGCAAGAAGGATAAGAAGAGGAAGGCCGAGGAAGAGGAGGAGGATAAGAGCGACACCACGTCCGAGTACTCATCGGAGGTCCCTGAGAAGAAGAAGAAGAAGAAAAAGAAGGCGGCGGATGCTAATGGTCCTGCGCCGAAGAAGATGAAGCTGATGGGGAAGGAAGAGGAGACGGATGAGCCGGAGAGCGGTAGTGATGTGGACGACCCGAATGCCTTGTCCAATTTCAGGATCTCGAAGGCCTTGGTAGAGGCCTTGAACTCGAAGGGCATAAAGGCCCTGTTCCCCATCCAGGCCATGACGTTTGATCTCGTACTTGATGGGTTTGATTTAGTGGGTAGAGCTCGGACTGGTCAGGTTGGTGCTTTCTTCCTTTTCGTTCTCCTTTCCATTGCGTACTTCAGATATTTTACTATTTTAGCTGTTTTGGTTCGTGCTAGTAATATAGCCAACTAGAGGGCGGCGCAAGATGTTTTTTTTTTCTTTTATTGAAAAAAATACAAAAGAAAAAACAAACAACAAGATGTTATTTCTCTCTCAATAGTTGTTCCTCCTGATGTTCACGGACTGTTCTGTTTATGATGGTCTGTTATATGTATGACCTTATTCATAGGGTAAAACCTTGGCTTTTGTATTGCCTATATTGGAATCGCTGACAAATGGAAGGCTCAAGGCATCAAGGAGAACTGGTTATAAAAGGCCTCCAAGTGTTTTGGTACTACTTCCAACTCGAGAACTTGCTATTCAGGTACTCCAAATTAGAGGTTAAATATGTTTACTATGAAACTATTTCATGATTCTTTGTGCTGAAATTTGATTGTCGTGACAATTAATCCAGGTACACTCAGAATTTGAAGTTTATGGTGGGGTAGTGGGGTTATCGTCATGCTGTGTATATGGCGGGTCTCCTTATCGTGCTCAAGAAATGTCCATAAAGAGAGGGGTTGATATCCTTGTTGGAACACCAGGACGTATAAAAGTAATCTGTTTGACTATATGTTCATAAATCCTGCTTGGCTCAGTGAAGTCAGTTTCTTATTTTTGTATTTGTTAACAGGATCATATAGAGAGAGGAACTCTTGACCTGAGAGCTTTAAATTTCCGGGTCCTTGATGAAGCAGATGAAATGTTGAGAATGGGTTTTGTGGAAGATGTGGAACTAATTCTCGGTACGAGTAATCTTCAGTGCTTTTTCATTGGTTATTGATAATTTATATCCAAGCAAAAGGATCTCAGAGATACATTTATCATAGTTGATGTTTTGTGTTAGACCTTCTCTAGATGTAGTTTAATCTGGTCTAGTTGTAATATATGTCATTTTCATTGCTTAACTATGCTTCACATAGTCAATATTTACTGAGCTTTTTCCTTTAATGTTTTGCAGGTAAGGTTGAGGATGCTAACAAAGTTCAAACACTTCTCTTTAGTGCTACATTACCTGATTGGGTGAAGCAGGTATAGATTCATAATCATGAATTCTTCTCATTTGAGTAAATTTTACAAAGAGGCATAAGTGATTTTGTATATGTTGTGGCATGCCTTCATGGTACACGAGTTCGATTCTATAATGGTGAACCTTGTTATAAGCTCACCATGAACATTAGCATATGAATGCCTAATTTTCTAAATGCAATTTTATTCTTCAATATTCTTCCACATAATACTTTTTCTAACGTTCCCAGATTTCAGCAAGATTTCTTAAGGAAGATAAGAAAACAGCTGATCTTGTTTGCAATGAGAAGCTGAAGGCGAGTGCTACTGTTAGACATCTTGCTCTTTCTTGTTTAAAATCAACAAGACACCAAATTATTCCTGATATTATTCGTTGCTATAGCAGGTTTGTAATTTTATGATTTCACTTTATTGTTTGATTAATTTTCTTTGTTATGATCTGGTTCCTAAAGTACATGTTTGTTTTTCTATTCACAGCGGTGGTCGAACCATTATTTTCACTGAGACAAAAGAATCTGCATCTGAGCTTGCTGGATTATTACCTGGGTCAAGAGCATTGCATGGAGATGTCATGCAACAACAACGAGAAGTATGTACTTTATGATAACTGATTGCTTCATAATCTATATCTTGTCCAAATGAACTTGTTCCATTAATATCTGGGATTTGAAATTATGCAGGTTATTTTGACCGGATTTAGGTCAGGCAAGTTTTTGATTTTGGTTGCAACAAATGTTGCAGCGCGTGGGCTAGACATCAATGATGTGCAGCTGATTATTCAGGTGCATCTTTATCTCCTGAGAGCAATTAATCATTTTAAATAACAAATTCTAAAGCATTATTTGAATCAATTACATTTTCAGTGTGAGCCCCCACGTGATGTTGAAGCTTACATCCATCGGTCTGGGCGAACTGGAAGGGCTGGTAATTTTTCTTGAAACTTTCACCATGTAATTTTTAGTTTTTTTGTGTGTGTGACAAGTGCTATAAGAGACATCTCTTTCAGGCAATACTGGTGTTGCAATTCTCCTTTATGAACCCAGATATAAGTTTAGTGTTTCCAGAATTGAAAAGGAATCCGGTGTTAAGTTTGAGTACATATCTGCACCTCAGCCTGCTGAGATTGCTGAATTAGTTGGATCTGAAGCAGCCAGTGCTATTTCAAATGTCTCCGACAGGTAAGCTGATGTTTCTTCCTTTTTTTTTTCTGGAAATTGTTTAATTTGGTAATATTCTAAATATGAAGTTGTTTATTTTGCAGTGTTATTCCAGTTTTTCGTTCACAAGCAGAAAAGCTCTTGAGCACTTCAGGACTATCGCCTGTAGATTTACTAGCAAAAGCACTTGCTAAGGCTGCTGTAAGTTGCACATTTAGTATTGAAGCAATACATTGTTGTATTTAGTGATCTTCTATTTTAATGGTCATCTCTATTGCAGGGGTTTTTGGATATAAAAAAGAGGTCACTGCTCTCATCTTTGGAGAACTACGTGACAGTGATTCTTCAGACAGGAAACACTATCTATTCACCATCGTGAGCGTCTCACTTTTTTTAAAAAAAATAAAAATTGGAGGGGTTGGATATTCAATAGTTAGACGAACAGCCTTTAGATATTGCATGTTTGCCTATCGTGCTATCAGTACAAATAAATTTGTTAATGCAGATGCATAACTAACCTATTGCCTCCATTGATTTTTCAGGTTTGTTTTCAGCGTCTTAGGGAGACATTTGCCTGAAGAGAAGATCCAAAATCTCGAAAACCTCTCTCTTACTGAGGATGGTTATGGCGCCGTGTTTGATGTGCCAGCTGACGATGTCGATGCATTTCTTGAAGGTATAGATCTGAAAGCTCAGCTTGACATTTCATTGACTAGTTTTTCCTGTTGGGCACAGAGAACACTGCTTTGAATTGGTTTTAACTTGCGTATCAAAATGAGTAATGATTTAACTTTCCATCCTCCGCTGCTGCTTGTGCGAGCTAGAAGCAGGGCAGGATTTGGAGAGGTTAAATATTATCGGCGAGTCTGGATGGTTAGCCTTTGTACCTTCTTGAGCTTTTTTTGTATGCTCTTTTGCGATATGGAAAATTTTAAGAGGCAGTGAAAATCATGCCGAGAAGGCCTAGGTTGTGAAAACTTGTCCCTGCCCTTGTGCACTCTCAAGCTTATTTCCCATGCTTTTTGGTGGCAAAACGATAGGTTTTGGACTGCTTTTATAAATGAGTTTGTTTCTTCATTTCGTGCATCAGGTAATGTGATCAAGCCATAACATTTCTCTACAAATTGCTCTTTTTCACAGTTCAGGGCAAGACCAGCAGCAATTTTAGTATTGAGGTGCTGGAAACATTGCCTCCACTACAAGATAGACAAAACAGAGGCACCAACACAGGGCGAGGAAGGTTCGGCCGCGGCGGGGGTGGTTTCTCCGGCGGCAGAGGTGGATTCTATGGCGGTAGGGGTGGTGGTAACAGATTCTCTGGCCGAGGCAATCGCGGAAGAGGTCGCGGTGGGGGAGGCTGGAACAATTTTTCCCAGAGGAATTGAGAAGATAACGTAGTTTGTTGTTTCCAGCCAAAATCCTTGGCTGGAATTTTTTTTAATGAGAAATTATTGAACTTATATTTGATCGTGAAATGTAATATTGCCTAACAAACTTATGTATTCTTACTCCATTATTCAAAAATGTAATTTTGTGTTAAAATTATAACAAAACAGACCTTAATGATTTTATAAAGTTGGTTTAGTTTACATCACTCACACCCTGTTTGGAAATAACTTAAGTCATGGAATTGAATTGAATTCTATTATGAATTGAATTCCATAAGGAATTGAATTCAATTCTCATGTTTGGAATGAATTGCAACTTAAGTTATGGAATTCTTATGTTTTACCATTTTATCCTTCTCTCTTTTTTCTTTTCTTTTTTACAAAGAAGAGAGAATGAGGACATAATGGACATAATATGGGGAATTGAATTCCCTACCTAAATCACACCTCTTTAGGTGTGATTTACTTTTGCCTTGTTTGATGGAATTGGAATTGAATTCCATATCAATTCTTAGTTAAAAAATCATTCCAAAGCATGGAATTCAATTCCAATTCTAAAAGAAATTGAATTCCATATCATTCCAAACAGGCTGTCAATCTTATTAGTTCAATTTTACGAAAGTTTAGTATTGATCATTAGGAAAAATAAAAAAAAATAGTAACCATCGTTTTTACGTCACCATCTACTAATATTAATATACTTTTTTTTTTGGACCTATTAAATTGTGATCACACCAAAATAGTGAAAATTAAAAGATACGTCCGATTTTGATATTTGGTCATATTTTATATAATATTTAAAGAAAATGACAATAAAATGATTCAAATAGGTCTTATAAGTAAACAAATCAGATTCCAATGATTTTAAACTATTTTTAGAAATTAAAATAATGTAAAAAAATCTCAAAATTTTGAAATATTCTTGCAACCTTAATAAATACTGGATAAGGATCAACCTTCCTTCGGCGGTCGCTCATCAATCTCCATAACAATCTCCATAACCTCCTCTTCCTCCATCAAATCATCAAGGAGTTCGATCCACGCAGTGCGAGAAGGAGATGGGGAAAGGCGGCGAAGGAAGCGGAGATGCAGGGAAGGCAGAAGAGAACATGGCGGCTTGGTTGGTCTCCGTCAACACTCTCAAGATCCAGCCTTTCCATCTCCCGACGCTCGGTTCGTCTTGAATAATCAGGGTTTTTTTATTCCCTTTTGGTTCCGATTTGTCATTGGGGGTGCGATTGTTGATCCAAGTTGATTTTCTCTAGGGCCTCACGATGTTCGCGTGAGGATGAAGGCCGTCGGCATTTGTGGCAGCGATGTTCACTATCTTAAGGTTAGGCTTCCCTGTAACACTGTTGATCTTATCTAGTTGGACCATGGAAGGATGAACCAAGTGATGCCTTTTGCCCCTCATCTGCGTGCCGCAGACATTGAGGTGCGCCCATTTCGTTGTTAGAGAACCGATGGTGATCGGGCATGAGTGTGCTGGGGTCGTAGAGGAGGTGGGAAGCGAAGTCAAATCCCTGGTTTCGGGTGATCGCGTCGCGTTAGAGCCCGGAATCAGCTGCTGGCGGTGCAAATTCTGCAAAGGTGGCCGATACAACCTTTGCCCTGATATGAAATTCTTTGCTACCCCTCCTGTGCATGGATCCCTAGCTAACCAGGTGATCAATCTCAAGATTTTTTTCTTTTCCCCTTAAACAATATCTATTTTGGATTTATTTTTTCCTTTCATTCAAATTGTTTTCGTCTTATCTGATGCATAGATCTTCCAGTTGGCATGATTTGATGAACTTTTCACATTAAGTGAAATCAATCCTCAATCATGATTTTTCATAGTGCTACTCATCCAAAAAAGGAAAAAGAATAGACAAACAAAGTAGTGATTCTCAAGTTTTTATATGAGTTTTCATAGTGCTACTCAACCAAAAAAGGAAAAAGAATAGACAAACAAAGTAGTGATTCTCAAGTTTTTATCTTTTTCACCTTTTGATTTGTTATTTCAGAAATTAACCTTGTCAGTACACTTGGTTTGGATTTCCAGGTGGTTCATCCTGCAGATTTATGCTTTAAACTTCCTGACAATGTGAGTCTGGAGGAAGGGGCAATGTGTGAGCCCCTAAGTGTCGGTATCCATGCTTGCCGTCGAGCCAATGTAGGCCCAGAGACTACTGTGCTAATTATGGGCGCTGGCCCTATCGGGCTAGTCACAATGCTTGCGGCTCGTGCTTTTGGTGCTCCAAGAATTGTCATAGTGGATGTTGATGAATATCGGCTATCGGTTGCTAAATCTCTTGGAGCAGATGAGTTTGTGAAAGTTTCTACAGGCACTCAGGTCTTTGCCTAACTCCTTAATATTCATAAGATGCAAAAAAAAGTTGCATGCATTTGATATCAAATCACATTCATTCTATTTCAGCTATTATGCTTTTGATTGTTGGGATTTGCTAGTGGTTTGGCATTTGTATAGATCTATATAAAAGTTGTTTGTGTGACAATAACCAATAACACACAATTCGATATATGAATAATGTTATGTGATGGTGATATACAACCCCCACCACCAAGTCTTATCCCATTAAGTGAAGTCGGCTATTTATAAGAAATTTTAGAAAGAGGTTTAGCTCTTGATTTTTGTGTATGTTTAATTAACATACTAAAACTAGTAAGTTTCAGTGATAAAATTCATATCTAACAAGACCACTGTTTGATAACATTGTTAAATGTACTTGAAGAACAAAATAAGATCCATCTGTTTATCCACTGTGGTAGAGCTTTGTGGCTTCGTTTTTTCTTTGATACAATTCATCTACAGGATCTAGATGAGGATGTTATTCAGATACAAAAGGCAATGGGCAGTGATATCGATGTGAGCTTCGACTGTGCTGGGTTTAGCAAAACAATGTCGACTGCCTTGAATGCCACCAGGCCAGGTGGTAAAGTTTGCCTTGTGGGCATGGGCCACAATGAGATGACTGTCCCCCTTACTCCTGCAGCAGCAAGGTCTCTATCTCATTTCTGAAGAGTCGGGAGTTAGAAATAAGCTGAACTTGCACTTGATGACTGATTAGTGTTCCTTTGTTTACAGAGAAGTTGATGTCGTCGGCATCTTCCGATACAAAGATACTTGGCCATTGTGTATCGAGTTCCTGAGGAGCGGAAAAATCGACGTCAAGCCTCTGATAACGCACAGATTTGGGTTCTCGCAGGAGGAGGTGGTGGAAGCATTTGAAGTCAGCGCTCGCGGCGGAGATGCTATAAAAGTGATGTTCAACCTTTAGATGCTGAGGCATCATTCAGTATCGTTGGCAGTTTGTGTTGTTGGTCTGAAGAATAATTCTGAGATGTTGTATCAGATCTCTTTCTGCCATGACAAGGTCATCAATGTTGGAATTGTTATTAAGCTGGTTGAATAAAAAGGGTTGATCTTATAGCTGAGACAAAAATAAAATGAAATCATGGTTTCCTTCTATTAAATTTGGATGTACAACCATACGACCTGGTTGATTCAATCCTCCAGTCGCTTATGAATTGCCTATATTAAACTGGAACCGGATTGATCTGAGAAAGTTTTGAATAAGGTCCTTTGGAGAAGAACAGATCGAACTGTACAGAGCCCTTTGGATCTCTAAGATGAAATAGAGGATGTCTTTACCTTTTCGAATATTTTATACAATCTTTATTTATAAATTATCTTTGGTCACCACCCTTGTCGACCAATTTTAAAAAATAAAGTATGTTATTTGGCTTTGGATTTTAATAATGATTTTCATGCTGAAATTATTTATAGAAAAAAATCATTATATATATAAACTTCGTTGTTAATAATTGTTTCAGAAGTGGGCCCGGTCCAATTTAATTTTACTGGGTGCACGTACATTAAAGCAGGCTTAAAGACCTTATGACATTGACATTTATATCTAATTATATAACAACTTTATTTTTTTAAAATAAATAAATAAACAATAGTAGAGCAACCTCACTAAATGGAATCCAAGAATGAAAAGAAATAAAAAAAATATAGAGGAAAAAAAGATTAATAGCTAAAAAAGAATTAATGTGGATCTACATGATTAACAACAAAAAGATGGATCTGATTGTAATTTGTAAAGAGATAATCCTAATTAGTTTTATTAATTATTTTAGGGGATGGGTCCTGACCCAGGAATAAGGTAGGAGGGCCCTCATAGAAAGGTCAATGACAAGGGGCGGTCTGGAGTCAAGGGAGGGGTCAACCCCTGTGGCCAGCCGAACGGATGTCCTGAGCTGACCGCCCGGCTGTGTCCTAGGCCTGGGGAAGCAGCAGCCCGGCTACGAGCCTGGGTTTCCGACGCTCGAGGAAATGCTTAAGACCGAGCGGGGGTCCGCTCAGCCAAGGCAAAGAAGAGGGAATCAGGCCGAGCGGCCTATACCGTTCGGCCAAAGAGTCAGGCAATAAGAGGAATGTTAGTCCGAACATGTGATTAGGGACCTGTCCCGATCGGCGATTATAAAGGGGTTAAGGTTCTGTCCGGGCGGGAGGATGATCCGCTCGGGAGGCATTGTATAGCAAAGACGTCACCTTGATGGCCCCTATCACTGACAACGGGCATGTCCGAGGATCAGGCCATACGCGGAACTGTACTGCAGAAGATCCTGCTGTCCCATCAAGGAGTGGTTCAGACTGTAGCAGCATGGTGCCCGGTATGTCTCTCTGACAAACTCATACTGGGTATGGGCAGGACACGTGCACGCCTTGGTGAGCGTGCACCAGGTTTCCCAGGGCTCTATATAAAGGCCCTCAGACTTCGCCGGAGGTATGCGCTTTTCCACTTCGAGAGCCACTTATTTGCTAGTCCTCGCCTGACTTGAGCGTCGGAGGGTCGTCGCCGGGAACCCCGTTCGGCCCGACTTTGTTGCAGGTTCATCGGAGCACGTAAGGAGCCAGCAGGAGCGCCACGTCCCCAGCGTCCGTTGACTTACCGCTCGGACATGATCAATTTTAAAAATTCATTCTTTAATAATTATTTTAATAATTCTTTAAAAATTATTTTAAAATTTCTTTAAATATTATTTTAAAATTCTTTTAAAATGATTTTAGAAATTCTTTAAAAATGATTTTAAAAATCTTTAGAAATCATTTTAAAAATTCTTTTAAGAACTGTAAAAAAATTCTTTTAAAAATTATTTTTTTTAAAAAAACTTTTAAAAATCATTCTTTTAAAAATTATTTTAAAAACTTTTAAAGATCATTTTAAAACACTTAAGTTAAAGTTAATTAAAAATTTAAAACTTAAATCTTTAATTTAAAATTAAAACTTTGACCTATTTTAAATTTAAAACATAAACTCCAAACTTAATTTCAAATTTAAAGTTAAAACTAAAACTTGAAGCTGTTATAAAATATTTTAAGTTATTTTTAAATTCCTTTAAAATTATTTTTTATTTTTTTTAATAATAATAATAATATTAATAATTTAAAAGTTAGATATTTTATAAAATTATTAATCACTCAAAATTTAAACTTTAAACCTAATTAAGTAATCAACTAAAACTTAATTGTTTAAATCTAACCTTATTTGATAACTAAGGATCACCTAATTAGGGTCTTGATTTAACTTAATTAAAAATATTAAATTTCTCTAAATCATTTTTAATCAACTTGACTTTACATTAGAATATTAATTTTAACTATTTTAATTAAAACATAATTAAAAGAACCTTACTTAACTTCGTTTAATAGCTTTAATAAATTTAACCTCAAATTAATGCTAACTTTAAACTAAGTTAATCTTACTTAAAAGGAAGAAAATGAAGAGTTAAAATTATAACTAACACTTTCATTAATCAACTCAATCAATTAACATGAAATTCTAATTATTTTAATAAGCTATTGAATCAAGTAAAATTTAATCAATAAATTATTGATGATGATTAATAACAACTAAAGTTTAAACACCTGAATCTAAATTTAATTATTGATTAATCAAACTTAAATAAATAATTATGTAAATAATAGAAGTATTACTAATTCCCCTAAAACACTTGGGTACGAAAATATGTTAAGGCTGTAAAATTTAAAATACTCACACCTCAGTGTTAACTTAAGGGGGAGATATAAATTCTGGGGGAGTAATAAATTCAAAGAGAATCATTTTTTGTCTTAAGTTCTTTATTATTATTATTAATATTTTCCTCTTTAAAATTACTACTCTGGTTTCAAATCTCTTTTAAAAATCCTACTGTGAATATTTTTTTTCAAAATTTAATGTAAGGTTCAAGGGGGAGGAATAAAATTAATTTAACTCATGTTTTGAAAAATATTGTTCTTAAAAACATTATAAGTCTGTTTTTTAAAAACTAAGTTTTTTTTAATATTAATTTTTTTTTTTTAAACTGAATTTAAAAATTAAAATTTGCAAACTAAGTTATGTAAACTAAATTTTACAAACTCAGTTTCACAAATTAGATTTTAAATTTAGTTTTAAAAATCAAAGTTTACTTAATCTTTAAAATTTAATTATTTAGGTTTCAAAATTACTTAGTCTTTAGAAAACAACCTTTTCTCAGTTTTGAAAATTCGATTTTGCTTATTAAGCTTAACAGATAAAATTCTTTGAAAACTGAGTCTTTCAAAATATTTTAAGCTATGGTGTTGAAAATTAGACTTTGCTTAGTTTGAAAATCTAAATTTTACAAAATGAGTTTCATAAATTATTTGGTTTCGAAAATCTTACTTTTATAAAATTATCTTTGTAAAACTTATATTTGAAAAATATGTTTCAAAATCAGTTAAAAGTTAAAAGTTAAAAGTTAAACTTTCTAAAATTAGTTTTTGAAACTGTTGAAAATTAAATTCAGCTTAAAAGTTGACCTAACTTTACTTAGTGTTGAAAATCTGGACTGTTGCAAATTACTTAGTTTCGAAAATCTTACTTTTATAAAATTATCTTTATAAAACTTATGTTTGACAAGTCTGTTTCATAACTTAGCTATTTTGAAAAGGTTCAGAGATATTTTTAAAGCAAAAAATCTTTAATCATTCAAACTCCCCCAAGTTAATCTGACTTATGCTTGTACTTTTCAATATTCCTGTTGTATTTCTGATTACTTAATCAATGCTTGTATTTGATGAATGTCAAAGGGGGAGGGTTAGGTGGTTAAGTTAGCTAAATCAAAATTAAAAATACAAACTAACTTAAAAACCCTTTGAATGCGTGTTTTTACTTGCATATTTTTTCACTAACTTAATCAGGTTGTCATTCAATCAAAAAGGGGGAGATTGTTGGTGCGGTTAGCACTAACGGTCTAACTTAGGTTTTGATGAATGACAAATTAGGTTAAGTTAGTTTTGTTGTTGATCTAACAC